>JANZLH020000156.1:2235893-2252248 GCA_026770325.2 Erythroxylum fimbriatum | reverse complement strand
CAACCGAGCCCTCTGAACCAATTACATCTGAGTTCCCCAATTCTACTACTGAACCTGTGTCATCACATGTCCCAACCAGCGTTACTCAAGTGCATTCAAGGAAAAAGTCCGCTCCAGAACTGACACAGGTCCAAGAATCCAACATAGACTTTGGAAATGAAATCATGGTAAGATCTGACTCACCTTTACACACAATTTTTTGAACCTATTACTGTTAGGAAAGGAACTAGAGAATGCACTAAACGACTACTTTATCCTCTATCTCACTATGTTTCTCTTAAGCGCCTGTCACCAACCTACCAAAACTTCATTGTGAGTTTAAATACCATTACTATCCCTAACACTGTTTCTGAGGCATTGTCAAAAAGGGAATGGAGGGATGCTATGAGTGAGGAGATGAATGCATTGGAAAAGAATAGAACATGGGAGATTGTTGATAAACCGAAAGGGAAAAACATTGTTGACTATAAGTGGATTTTCACACCCAAATATAAGGCTGATGGATCTCTTGAGAGATATAAAGCTAGATTGGTGGCCAAAGGGTACACTCAAACCTATGGTATTGATTATCAAGAGACTTTTGGCCCAGTTGCAAAAATGAACACTGTGAGAATTCTGTTATCATTGGCTGCCCACTTTAATTGGCAGCTCCTACAATATGATGTTAAGAATGCATTTCTTCATGGAGACAGATGAAGAAATCTACATGAACATCCCACCCGGATTTGAGGGAGACACGGGTAACAAAGTTTGCAAACTGAGGAAGGCCTTTTATGGGTTAAAACAATCTCCTAGGACTTGGTTTGGTAGAGTTGCAAAAGTAATGAGGGAGTCTGGGTATAAATAAAGCCTAAGGTGATCACACTCTTTTCATTAAACATTCGGCTGCAGGGGGAGTTGCTGCACTTCTAGTCTATGTGGATGACATTTTAGAGACTGGAAATGATGAGAAAGAGAAGATGAATTGAAGCAAAGACCAGTAAAAGAGTTTGAGATAAAAGAACTTAGGAACTAAGGTACTTCCTCGGTATTGAGATGGCATATTCCACACAAGGGATTTTTATATCTCAACAGAAGTATGTGACTAATTTGTTGGTAGAAGCAGGGAAGATTGGGTCTAAGCCAGTCTTAACGCCAATGGATCCAAACCATAAGTTGGGAGAATCTAAAGAAGAACCAGCAGTTGATAAAAGGATGTATTAAAGACTAGTTGGTAAACTCATATATCTTGCTCACACTTGGCTAGACATAGCATACTTGGTAAGCATGATCAGTCAATTCATGCATGATCCAAGAGAGCCTCATCTTCAAGCTGCTTATAGGGTGTTGCATTACTTGAAAGGCAATCTAGGAAAAGGAATTTTGTTCAAGGAAAACAATACTCTTGCTCTAAAAGCTTACACTGATGCTAACTATGCAGGTTCCATAGTGGATAGAAGATCAACTACTGGTACTGTACGTGGAGGAGAAAGAAGCAGAATGTGGTGGTAAGGTGATCCTCAGAATCATAATTTAGGGCTATTGTTGACGGATTGTGTGAACTACTCTGGCTAAAGATTATTCTAGATGATTTGAGAGTCAAATGGGACGACCCTATGAAACTCTATTGTGACAATAAGTCAACCATCAATATTGCTCATAATCCTATACAACATGATAGGACAAATATATTGAGATTGATAGATATTTCATTAAAGAAAAATTGGAAGAAGGGTTAGTGTGTATGTCCTATGTTCCATCAGAACGTCAAGTAGCTGATGTTTTAACAAGGGGTTGAACAATTCAAGTTTTCATGATCTTGTATATAAGCTGGGAATGGAATACATCTAGTCCTCTGCTTGATGGAGAGTGTTGAGATACTAAAAGCTGTAAATAGATTATACTTAGATATAGATAGGTTGTAAATAGATAAGATAAGTTTGAAATCCCTTTAATTAAAGGGATTACATTAGATAGCTTTACATAACTTTCCAGATTTAAATTCCTACTTGTAATGTCGTATATATGGCTTTATACTCCTATTCAATATATGAGAATATAGGAAAATTCTTTCCCACAATGTCTTCCATTCCCAGCCTGGAAATAATATCATAAAAACTTGAACTGTTCACCCCCATTGTTAGAACAATAGCTAGTTGGCTTCGTAATGGAACATGTGAATATGCATACAGGCTCTTCCTCCAGTTTATCCTTGATGAAATGTCTATCAATCTCAATGTGCTTTGTCTTATCATGTTGAATAGGGTTATAAGCAATAGGTTTAGAGCTGCATTGGACCTTTCCACTTAACTTTCAAGTCTTGTAGAATAATCTTCAACTCTAACAAAAACTTTGATTCTGATGATAATTTAGCCATAACATTTTGTTTCTTGCTCCTCCAAGTCACCAAATTGCCTCCAAAGAAAGTACAATAAATTGTGGTTGATCTTAAGTCCACTATAGATCCTACATAGTACCCATCAATATGGGCTTATACGGTGAGATGATTATTCCTTTTAAACAAAGTTCTTTTCCTTGGATTTCCTTTTAAGTAATGCAACACTCTTTATGTAGCTTTTAGATGCAATTCTCATGGATCATGCATGAATTGATTAATTATACTTATTGAGTATGCTATATTGGGGCAAGTGTGAGCAAGCTATATGAGCTTGCGTACTAGTCTTTGGTGCATCTTTCTATCAACAACTCATTCTTCTTTCGCTTCTCCAAGTCTGTGATTTGGGTAGAGACCACTTGGCTTCAAATTTTTTTTTTTTTTGGTAAATCAGTTATAAGATTAATATAAGAAAAATGTTATGTACATGGGTAGAGATAGTTTAGCAACTCATCTCATACCTATCAAAAGAGAATACCCCTATACTGGCAAGATGTTCCCTGAGAAAAGCTTCCCACATGGCAACAATACACTATAAAAACCTGACTTGAAATAAGCTTCATTGAGATCCTAATATCTAAAAACTATTGGATCAATCGGTAGTAACAAATGTGCAGCAAGAGTCAATCGTGCATTTCTTCATTGAAGGTATCTAATGCCTTCAGAAATCTACTAGCAGATACTTCCAACCAACTGGAAATACCTGTGTCTCAACCATCCATGAAGGATTGCTGCATTTCCTTGATTGTGCCTACCCATGGTGTAGAGGTCTGGCCATGTCTGCTTTGCTGTATGCTTTTGTTGTTGGTAAGGTGAGTCCCTTTTGGGATCACTCGACCTCATCCTTGTCCACTGAGATGCTTCTGCATTCTTTTGGTCTTCCTTTAGTTTGTTGCTAGTGTTGATTCCCTTCCATGTGTTTAAATGTTGAGGTTTGACTAACTGCTCTGGATGGAAGATGGAGAGCTAAAGTTCTGCTGTTCTTTGTTTCTCTGAATTTGGTTGGTGAGCTTCGGGGTGAGCAACTTCTACCATCATTCTCCATGATTTTCTTTTGTTTACCTGAAACAAAAACTTCATAAAGGTTGTTAGTGAAATAAAAGACTCTCCTACGTTTACCTTCCCTCGATGTTTGCTCTGAGTTGCACCTGGACTAGGGTGATCACTTTGGCTTTCAATCCATCCACCTCCAAAGCTTCATCTTGAAAAGTCCTGGCATTTCTTTCTTTCCAAAGAAAGTATACAGCAATTGAAAGGATGATTGGGATGACATTGGGATTAATGATTCTAAGATTTTGGGGATGGTTCAGCCAAGAGGGAATGGTGTGGAGGTTGAGCTGTTGTGGGAGGTTAAGATGGAAGTAGGAGAGACAATGAGCCCACACTGTTCTGGAATAAGGGCAGTCAAAGAATAAATGGTCAATTTGTAACTTGCTACAAAAGGCCAACCATAAGATGAAGGAGCATCTTGGGTTGTTCCCTTTGAATCAAACTAGGTTATGCCAGGGGGTTATTTGTATGGGGGGTCTTAACAGGGTATAGGCTGAAGAATTGGTGTAAGCTTGTTGCTTTGCTGACCCAGCTAACCACTCCAAACTATCTTGTTGAGAGCTATTCGGTTGATAATGAATAGGTTCCAGGTTGCCCAAAGTATCAGCTATTAAAACTTGCCAGCTCCACATGTTATTCTTGATCACCTCTGAAATCGTAGCTATCATTTTCAGTTCAGAGCCATTGATAGCCCTTGGAGTAGAGAAGTGCTGGAGAATTCCTCTCGGATGCCAGGGGTCTTACCAGAAGTAAGTAGAAGCTCCATTTCCTATCCTAAATCTAAATTGGTGCCCTAATTTGTCCCTCACTGATAAAATTTTCCTCCAACTCCATGAGTTATTGCTATTCAGTTGGATACTCCAAAAATTCCCCCTTCTCAAGATTATTGAATGTACCCACTTCACCCAGAGTGCTTCAGGGTCATGAAACAAAATCCAAAGCCTATTTCCTAGTAACACATTATTCCATGTAGGTAAGTATTTAATCGCTAGGCCGCCTTCCTTTTTGGTTCGACAAATGTCAATCCATTTGACCTTAGCATTGGATTTAGAGGTGCCCTTCCCTGTGCAAAGAAAGTTCCTAAGCTTTGCCTCTATCTCCTTTAGGATTGAAGAAGGAAGAATGAACATGGTAGACCAATAGACTTGAAAGGAAGAAAGCACTGAGATAATCAATTGAAGCCCACCAGCATGGGAAAGGGTTTTGTTAGTCCATTTGTTGATCCTAGCTTCTATCTTTTCCAAAAGGGGACTACAATCCCTTCTGGACAGCCTCACAGTAATGAGAGGAACCCCCCAAATATTTAATGGGGAGACTGCCTCTCTTTAGCTCATACATCATTTCGATTTGATGAGTTAAGTTAACCGAATCTGGGAATAAGAAGAAGTGGCTCTTAGTGGGGTTCATTTCCAAGCCAGACAACTGGGAGAAGGTCCTCAGACAATCTAGCAGAGAATTTACAGAGAGCAAATCAGCATGACAAAACATCATAAGATCGTCAGTGAATAGAAGATGGTTTATTTTAAGAGATTTGCACCTCCAATGGTATTGGAAACGGGGGTTACCATCTAAACTCTTGTTCAACCATCTGGAAAGAACTTCTATACATAAAATGAAAAGGAATGGGGATAAGGGATCGCCTTGTCTAAGACCTGATTGCCCTCTGAAGAAATTGGTTGGGGTTACATTGATGAGAATTGCATAAGAAGGGGAAGAAATACATTCTTTTATCCAAACAATGAATTGCCCAGTAAGCCCCACAGATACTAAAACATTTATGAGAAACTCCCAATGAATGGTATCATGGGCTTTTTTGAGGTCTATTTTGAATGCACACCGCTTGTGATTATTGGAAAGGTGATAATTCCTAAGAATTTCTTGAGCCAGCAAAACATTATCACCTATGTGACGATTTTTAACGAAAGCACTTTGGTTTTGGCTAACAATTTGGGGAAGAGCCTCACGAAGTCCGTGAGCTATAATCTTTGCAATGACCTTATAAAGAAATCCAATACCAAATATGCCACCTCAATACCAAATATGGACTTCAATTTCTAAAGCTCCTTTATCTTGAATTTATCGACCAATTGTTCCTTCGTTTCACCTTTTTCTTTTTCATTATTTCCGTTTATAATAATATCATCAACATATACTAGAAGTACAGTTACTCCCCCTACAACTGCGTGCTTGATGAAGAGAGTGATCAACTTGACTTTGTTTAGATCTTGGCCATTTCATAACTTTAGGAAATCTAATAAACCATGTTCTAGAAGATTGTTTCAATGCATATAGGCCTTTTTCAACCTACAAACATTTTTAGTCATGTTTTCTTCACAGCCTAGTGGAATGTTCATGTCAATTTTTCATCTAGATCTGCATAAAGAGGAACTTCTTCACATCATACTGCAAAGGTTGCTAGTCAAAGTGACTTGCCAAAGATAACAAAATCCTCATAGTATTGACTTTTGCCATGAGGGCAAATGTCACCTACTATTCAATTCCATACGTTTTGAGTGTACCCTTGAGCTACTAACCATGCTTTATATCTCTCTAGTGATTTGTTGACTTCATAATTTAGTGAGTCAACTATGTTCCTTCCCTTTGGTTTATCAACAATCTCCCATGTCCTATGCTTCTCTAATGCATCCTTGTCCTCTATCATAACATTTCTCCATTTCCTTTTTGACAATGCCTCAAAAACAGTATTAGGATTAGAAATGGTATTTAGGCTTGCGATGAATTTTTTGTTCGGTGGTGACAAGTGTTTAAGTGATGAATAGGAAGGTGTGATTCATCTGTGCGTGTTTCAACTGGCTGTGTATGTAAAGGAGGATCAAATCTTAACATGGGCTCATTTCAAGGGTTTGCATTGGATTCCTGGACTTGTTTTAGGTCTGGAACAATTGCTCTTGTTAAATGCACTTCTGAATATTTTGGAAAATCTTGAGTAACATGGATGGACACAAGAGATTTTTGTGTTTTTTGGGACAAAAACTAGATTAGATGACAGGAGGGGGATTTTTGTATTTTCTGGGATACACACAGGACTTGAAGCTAAAGACGAGTTTGCGACAAATGCAAGAATGTCAAGTGGCCCCAAAACACTAAAAGATACCATCTTCCATCATTGATGTCTTCTCTTGAAGATAGGACTTGACAAAATATGATTTTTCTTCAATGAAAGTGACATTAGATGTGATGTATAACTTTCAGGATGAAGGGTTATACCACTTGTATCCTTTTGGTGTAGGTGAGTAACCTAGAAAGACACATTTGATGGTATGTGGATCTAACTTTTCTCAGTGTTGACTGTGAATATACACAAAGGCAGTGCAACCAAATACACTTGGAGTAAGCCCATTTGAGGTCCTAAAGTTGGGATAATAGATATTAAGGGTTTCCATGTGACTTTTATTGTCTAACACATGTGAGAGAGGTTTATTTACCATACGTGTGGCAATTAGAACTGCCTCTCCCCAATAAAATTTAGGAACATTCCCTTCAAAAAATACCTATTTTTCCTCTCATCTTCCCCATTTTGTTGAGATGTCAACACAAGATGAGTCATCAATAATTCCTTTTTTTTTTAAGTAGGGTGACAAAATCTTATTGAAGCAATCCCTAACATTGTCCATCCTAAGCTTTTAATCTTAACTCCAAATTGATTTTGAATCTTGTAATGAAAATTAGTAATAAAAATTGTTTGAGTAAGAAAAGCCATGTAATCTGAGCACAATCATCAATCAAAGAAACAAACCAACGAGGCCCAGAAATATTAGGAACAATAGAGGACCCAAATATCACCATGAATGAAATGAAAAGGATGAGGACTTCTTTTAGTAGTAATAGGAAATGGTATATGAGTATGTTTACCAATTCAGAAATTTCACAATAAAAAATTGAGATATCTAATCCTTTGAACAAATGTGAAAACATGAATTTTAAAATTATAAACGATGGATGACCAAGGTGTTAATGGTAAAGTCAAATGACATCTTTATTTGAAGTATCAAGAAATGATATGGACAAATTATTCATGACTTTTTTATAAGATTCAAGATGACAGAGACCGTTCCTTTCCTTAGTAAGTCCGGTCCTCCTCATCGAATTTTGTTTCTAAAGAACACAATAATAAGAGGAGAAAAAATTGTAAGTTTTTGAATAAACACAAGGTTGCTAAGTTTTTGAATAAACACAAGGTTGTTTGATAGTTTTGGCACATGAAGAGCATATTTTATACAAAGAGAAGATGGAATATATACGCCTATTCCTACAATAGTAGTTAACAAACCATTGACCGCTAGAATCTTCCTATTACTAGGGCATGATATGTACATATGAAATAAATGTGTGGAGTGAGTCAATTGATCTGCAGCACCAGAATTAGTTATCCAAGTATCAGCATAATATTTGTCTGAGGCATTCATGTAAACAAAAAATAAAGGCTTACCTGAGAGTGCCAAAGAACCAGCTCTAGAGGACTTCTCAAGAAATCTGAATAAATGCCTCAGTTTCTTAATTTCATAACTACTAAAAGCCCTTTTATTCGAATCTCAAACGATCTCAGATGCGCACATATTAGGTAAAAGAAAAAAACAGAAGACTAATGTCCCAAGAAAAATGCCACAATGAAGGCTACTTGAAGAACTCCCAACAAAAAACCGTAGGACTCTGATACCATGATAGAAAATAGAAGGGAGAATGAATTGTCTTCTTACCAAATGGTTTAGGATTACACATTTATATACGCTTTAGAGTAGGGAAACAAAGAAGAAGAAACAATCTCTAAGATAAACAATCTCTAAGAATAGAAATCAATCTTCTAGGATTTCAAACTTTCTAGGAAAGAAAAAGTCTCCTAGTATTCCACTTTCCTACGAGAAGAAGACAGAATCATAGAATTTCATAGTCTCCTATTAAGGGAGAATAATCTCTTAGGATCCCACATTCTTCGGGATATCAAGAAATTGACTTTCCTAAAGTGACATACAACTAATATATAACTCAGCAAACTGACTTCCTCTTCAAAGAATATAATTGGGAAGAAAAGGTCATAAATGCTAGTAAAGATTTTTCTACATAGCCTAGAGAATAATAGCTTGTGACACCTTGAGACATGCATATCAAAACAGTTCATCTATCTATTGTATAGATTACCTTCCATGTTTTATACAGCAGATGTAGATGCTAATACTTCTAGTTAGGAACTTACCCTGCATTCAGCTTTCTTGCCAATAATTTTTATCTATATATGCAGCGTTATGGTCCTCAGGGTTGTGACTAACTCTATTTCTTTATTGATATTGACAATAATAGAATTAGTAATAAATCAAAGTTATTGTTTTTTTGTAAGAGTTCATTACATACTGAAGTTAGTCGGAATCATGCCTTGTGACTGATGTGAATGTGTCTTCTTCGTGAATCTAGAAAGGCTTTCATCTACTTTTCACTTTTTAAAGGCTGCCTGAATTTATGAGTAAAAGTTCAGTGGTACTTGTTAGTTTTCTTATGACTAGTACACTCCATTATATACCCTTTTTCATAGACTATGCCAACACAATCATTATTCTTCCCAGCTTGGTCATGGCGACTACTCTGCTGCAAATACAAAGGTGTTGAGAATGGTCAACACCCTATTAGTTGATGGTGAGGCCAAACAGACTATAGAGGCGTTACAACATGAGTTGCAGAAGACAAAAGAGAAATTACAAGCTGTTGAAGAACTCAAGAGTCAGTCAGGTGTGAAGCAGTTCAATTTGAATAACTATTGTGTGCTTTCAGGCTCCAAACCTAATTTTCTCTTTGTTTGTTGTAAAATTCAAATTTAGTGTTCTAGTTGAATGATGATGAAAAGTTGTGAACTTTTACTTGTGCTGTGAGCATTTGTTGACCCTTTACTGATATTTAATTCATATTAAAACACCATTTTGCGGAAGGAATGTAGAACATCAAGGATGTGGAAAAACAAATCAATAATTGTAGATGAGAAGATCATATCCTTTTCCCCTCTGATTCTTAAGTAGGGATGATAATCATGAGAACCTTTAGCTACAGATTGGCTATCTGAACTTCACCAAGTATTCATTGGTGTTCTGCACCAGTTTCTTAAGCAATACTCTCTTCTCAGTTTAAACTGTAATTGAGAAAGCTAACTTGATTGTCCTGGCCAGAAAGGAAGAGATATTCATGCTTTGAAGAGATCAAAACATAAAATTGTGATTGTTTTTCTTCTTAATTTTGCTTGTAGTCTCATGGAGGCCTCAATATGTTTTCTGGTTCAGTTGGTGGAGTAGGTGATGCTGGAAAGTTGGTAGATTCCTATATATCTGGGAAAATATTGCAGTTAAAGGAACAGATTGCAACCCTTGAAAAACGTGAAGAGAGGTATGTATCGTATGTAAATTGTCAATAGTTTTGCCGTTTCAACTTTGATTGAATTATGTTGAGATTGAACTTCTCAAACGTCATGCTGGATCAGGTACAAGACTGTTTTTGCTGATAGGATTTCAGTTTTTAGGAGGGCCTGTTGTGAACTTTTTGGTTACAAGGTATATATATTCTTTTTCTACCTGGACTTCAATAAGTAATTGTGCTGTTGCGAGTGTTGTTTTGGCCTCAAAACATCATTTCTGATGTTTAACTGGAGGGAAGTGGCTTGGATATTGATATGGATGAAGGGAATTGGTTCACTATTTAGCAAATGATAATGCTTATGATGTTCATGATTATGGTTTGAATTTTAGACTTTAAGATACTGAAATACATAAAGAACTCATGTAAACTAGTAGCATTACATCTATAGTTTAAAATCTGATGACGCTATACTAATATATGTTTTTTATCATCCATAAGAAAAGCATCACACTTTTAATGTTTCTAGTATTCAATAACTATAGGTTCTTAATATAATTCACTCCATGAAAATTGATATGTTAGTGCACATTTAGGAGCATGAAAACTCTTATCTATTTAGAGTCAGAATCGTAAACAGGATCGCAAACTCTTATCTATTTAGAGTCAGAATCCTGAACAGGAAGGCAAGAAAACTTGGAGATTTGATCTGATACCATGGAACATGACTTGAAAGACTTTATAACTTGAGAATAAAAGGTGAAAAAATGCCCCTCAAATGGTGAAATTACTTCAGAATTTAATATGTTGATAGCTGTTACAGAGATCTAAAAATGAGTTAGTACTATTATGTTATATGTCCTGTATAGTAATACTTTGTAGGTATCCTATATTTGACCAGTTTAAGTTCCTATTTCGGAGTACTACTATTTGCTTGTATTGCCTATTGTTATTAACAGATGTTCAAAAATTAGTAACATATTATTTAATTGTATAGTTTCTATTTTACATGAATGAACAGTATCTTAGAATGTCATGAATGAATTATACCATGATGAACTGTATCATCATTTTATTGACATGTTTTCTTTATTTTGAAGTTCTTGTTTTATTTTGCGTTGAAGATTTTTGTTTCATTTCAACTTGAATGTTTGGTGTTCCTCCCTTAAGTTTTTCTGTTTCATTTAATCTTGAAGATTTTGTTCAGATTTGCCTTTGAGCATTTTCTTTTTTATAACTTTATGGAGTGGAGGTGTCGACTCATAAATTGATTTCATTATAGACTTCAAGGACTAGTTTGTCATGTCAAAACTCCTCACAAGTGATGCGAGTATGAAGGTTGCAACCCTTGTTGTATTGTTTCTTTAGGGTTTTGATACTAAGTAAGAAAAGCCTTATTAGTTTGTTGGATAAATTTCACTGCTGATCAGGAAAAGCTGCTTTTAATTTTTTGGGGAATTTCAGTTTTTTATGTTGATTGGGCATATACGGTTTGCAGGAAAACCTAATTGGAAAGGAACTTGGAAAAATTTTGAAGATGAACTTATGAATGTCTTTATATGGGTGCTCCTAATTTAGGGGAAGTGTTAAAGAGGTTTAGTATCAATTAGTGTTATTATATTATGTATCCCGTATAGGACTATTCCTTTGGTATTTTATGTTTGAATATTTAGGTTTCCTATTTTTGAATATGACTAGTAGCCTGTATTTTCCTTCTATTCTAGGCAGATGGGGAAAATCTAGTTAAGAACATGTTATTCTATTTTCTATTTTTCTCTTGAATGATAGCAATCTAGACCTTAGATCACTTTTCTTAAAATCTGAGCTTGCATATCCTTGATCTTGTTTCCAACTCTTTTTCATTTTAAAATACTGTAGGCAAAAGCTTTAGCTGATGCTTGTATCACATTCTTTGCAGATTGTAATGGATGAACACCAGCGATCTAATGGAATCCCAGTTACTCATTTTACCCTTCAATCTGTTTATGCTCAAAGTGAGGATGAAAAGCTTGAATTTGACTATGAGTCAGGGAATACCAACATTTTGGTAAGAAACTAGATTATGCTTCTGCAATGGTGTCTAATACGCTCAAAAATGATTATTACCTCATGGAACTTGTCATGTTCCAACTATGTGCATAGCATGTGGAATAAAATCTTTCATGCTGCATGAAGTCCTAGGAGTATTTACTTTCATGGTAGATCATCTGTTATGATTGTGCAACAGGGAGCATCCTGCACAGATGTATTCTAGCCTGTGTATGTGTTAGTTCCTGTTGTGGGAAAGAATTTTCATATATTCTCATATATTGAATAGGAAGGATACAGCCATATATAGGACATTACAAGTAGGAATTTAAATCTGGAAAGTTATCTAAAGCTATCTAATGTAATCCCTTAATTTAAAGGATTTCAAACTTATCTTATCTATTTACAGCCTATCTATATCTAAGTATAATCTATTTACAGCTTTTAGTATCTCAACAGTTCATAACAGCTATGTTAAGCATTTATGTTCAGCATACAATTTCACTTTAAGATTGGTTAAATTCTTCTCATTGTACTAAGCCTTTAAATTCAGTATACAACTGCACTTTAAGATTAATCAATTTCTTCTCATAATATTAGTTTTTTCATGTCAGGATAGTAAAAACTTTGTCCATACGATAGAATGTTATTAACAAATTTAGATAATTGGACTACTCGTATTGCACCTAAACACTAGATACTAGACGTGGATAAAAGGAAAAAGGACACCAGATTCGAACACCAAATTGTAACAGTGATTTTCCAACAATGGCGTAAAAGAAACATAAGTAGATATGACCTACGAGTGATATCAAGTGTTAATACCTCTTCCTTCTTGCCTTTGCCTCCTGTGAAAAACTTGTAACTCCCGAAAATAACAAGACCCCAACCAGACAAAGAAACAATCACAAACTGCAAAAAACGCCACCAAACTCAGTCAATAATTTACAGGCATATGGGGCTTTCCATGCGACGCTAATAGTCCACTTTGGCACTAAACAGATGACTTCAATCACTATGACACGATTGGATTTCACAAATCGCTAAAATTTAGAAAAAGAAAATTGAAGACAAACATGCTCTTCCTTCCACTTAGATGGGCTCATAGGGTCTTGCCAACAGCTGATTCTCGGAGGTCCATGGTGATCTGCGGCGCCAGCGAGACCACGGCGGTGAACGAGAGAGAGGGGTTGAGGAAAGGACATTCGGGAAATAGAAGCAGCTCGACGAGCTACCGCAGCCGCCGCTAAAGTAGGCATGACTGAGCCGGGGCAATCTCAGGGAGAGAGAGATGCAGGTAGGGAGAGAAATGCGGCTAAAGAGAAGATCGTAGAAGGAACCTAGGGAGGCTGGAGGGCGTCATTTTGTTATAAACGTCTGGTTTTTAATTAATTATTGCTAATTTGCATTTCATCGTGTTATTATTGTTTTCTTTTTGGAAATTGAATAAGTATATGATTCTCGCCATCTATGATTACGAATCAGGGAATGAAGCTCTTAACAAGACAATTATCATACCAAAATTACGACTATACCATTCCAACAATACTCTTTAATTCCTTGCGCATTTGTGAAAGTCTACTTTAACGGCACAATTTTTTTGGGAAATTCCTTCTGTTATAGAACCTGAACAATTCTTAAGCAAGTAAAATGTTAACACCAATCAATTTGCTTTGAACAAAGGTACAATAGGAGTTGTTGATAATTCTAATAACCATTGTATTTAGTCATTATGTAAGAATCTTGGCCGTGTTACAATAAGAAATAGGCCTAGAATCTAGGATAGAAGCAAGATTAAGGGGGAATGAGAGGGATGACCGTTTTGCTCACCTCTTTTAACATCTTTATGTTGGTAAAGAATTCTAGGGTTGTATTAGTCATCCATCTCTTAATCTATGGCCAAGTCTTCTGAAAGAATAGACCATTCAATTTATCTAATCTAGGAGACTTGCCTAGATTCATATAGAATATATCTCTTTCCACTTCCTTTTAGACAATTTTGCTCAGGAATATGAGATCTCATCAAGGGTAAAGCTGTAGGTAAATGAAGCTTTTAAGTATAGCAAGAGTGGTTGAGCTATCTACTTTAATTCCCAAGGTGGATTTAAAGAAGTTGAACACCTCATGGTTGATTCCCTCTTAAGCAATGACAACCCTCGCATCCTTCTGGATGATAGAAAGAAGTATGTTTTTATTTCTCCTAGCATTAATAAACGTGTAAAAATTTTTGGTGTTTTTATCTCCTTCATTTAGCCATATAATTCTTTCTTTCTGAATTAAATGAGGATTGTAGATATCTAAGGCTTTATAAAATTCATTGAGAGTAGCCTTTTCTTTCTTAAAAAGGTTAATCTCCACTAGATGAGTGATTAATTATTCTTGGATTCCATAAAGAAAGGATTTAGATTCTGATTGCTATCCTTATATCAAGAATGGTTTAGCAGTTTGAGTTCTTTTTTCACTGTATCTAATTTTCTTACACAAATGAAGGAATTGTAACTAGTGAATTTGGAGGCAAACCCTTTTCTTATAGCCTCTTTAAATCCCTCCATCTCCACAAGAAAATTATTGAATCAAAAAGGGGAGCTCCTTGTTTAGATTGGGAGTTAAGTCATTGACAATAATTGGGCTATAATAAGAAAACTTTAGATAGCCAAAAGAAGCACATTTTAAAGGAAAATCTTTGATACTCATTTGCTATGGCCTGATCTAACTTATTTTTACCTATTTCATTTATTACTTTAGGTATAAAGGCATACCTCAAACTTCAAATCTATAACCCTAATATCTACTACACATTCCTTCATGTCATTATTATAGTGGTTCAAGATAACATTCCCTATAGCTTATTAGTTAAAAGCTATTGTGTTATATTCTCCTATTATCATATAAGAATATGACATTGTGGAGCGAATGTTCCTAATAGAGCTCCATAGTAATTTCCTTTGGCAAGCTAAGTTGTATCCATATATAAATGTAACACATATTCCAATTATGCTTTTTATTAGCTTGACATGTAAGTGCATCAATTGATCCATATTGTGAACCTCAGTAATCTCCATTTGGTTAGGATCTGAAGTTACTACAATTCTTCCATAGTGGTGACACGGGTGATTAGAAACTATAACTATTCTCTTATAGTGGTGGCATTGGTGATTAGAAACTAAGTTTTAATGCTTCCCAGTGAAATTTAGGCTCTTGCATTTTTAAACTTTAATCTTGGTCTCCAACATATCAATAAACATTGGTTTTATTTCTTGCATGAAATCCTTTAATAAGCTTCTTTTTTTGGTCAATTTGTACTCCTAACTTTTCGTGGGTCTCTAACTTGGAATGTGCTTATACTGAAAGTGTTTATATTTTGGTTCTAGGTTTAATTCACTCACTCAGAGCAAAAAGGAACATAGTTTAACAAGTTTAGAGCATTTATGAGTTATTTTGATTAAGTAATGGGGTGCAGGACATTGTACATGACTGTTTAAGATAATTTGAAGGTGTGTTGAGGATTTCTCGTGGTACATGCCTTTATAGGTTGACAATATGCTCGTGTTTAATTATATGAAGGCCATTTTGATGAAACACTTCTTCATGTTCATGTGTAAGCTCCAAAAGCCCTTATGCATTAAATTTAAGCTACACAGTCTTCAACACCCTTTGTTGATGCCTGTATATCTCTTTGTATCTAAAATTCAAATGTAAGAAGATAAAATTAAGCTATAGATGAGGGGGAGGTAGCAAATACTTGAAGGAGAAAAATTAGAGCAATATAGGAAAGAAGAAACAAGCGAGAAAACCCTTTTTGACTTTCTAAAAACCTATTGGTACTTGGATCAAATGAACCTCGAGATAGACCTTATAGTGGTTTTGAATTAATTGTATTTATTCTTTAGTTTTATTGAGATTCAATTATGTGTTTTTTCTGTTATCCTTGAATTAATATTTCCAATATATTATTTTATGTATGATTTCATGCAATTGAGATTAAAAAATATAATATAAATAGAGCTAACATAATTGAAAGGATTTACTATACCATTTGCTTGTTTTGTAACAAGCATTTGAAAGGTGGAGTAATCACCAGATTAAAGAAGCATTTAACTAGGGTTAAAGGAGACGTGGAACCTTGTAAAAAAGTGAGCTATGATGTTAAATAGAACATGAAGGTTTTGCTTGAAGAGTATCAAAACAAGAAAGACAGAAGGTAGAGATTGAATTACAAAATTGGTAGTGGAAGTTTGTTTGTTGGTGTTTAGGATGATAGTGGGAATGTTGAAGATGGTAGTATACCTACCTAATAAGAAGTGAATGTTACACCAGACATTAGGAAAAGAAAAAGACAAGTTTCTAATTTTTTTTGCACCACGAACATCTCCTAGAGCTTAGCCTTCATCTCATAGTGCCCTACAATCAAGAGAAGTCACTCATAATGTGGATATGGAAATGGCTAGATGTTGGTATGATTCAGGTATAGCATTGTTAGAGTTATGTAAATATAGTGCCCTGGAAAGCAAGTGTATTTACATGTAACTTTATCTTCTTCAGTTACAGTTTT
>JANZLH020000156.1:2223538-2235793 GCA_026770325.2 Erythroxylum fimbriatum | reverse complement strand
GTGTATATGCTGTCTTCCGATGAAAAACTGTATTGATCTAGGTAAAATTGGACCAAGTTGCCTTAATGAAAGTTGTATTTCGTCTTTATAGCTTTCCAACGCTATAAAGTACATAATTTGTCGATATCGGAGTTGAGAGTTATGCTTATTACAAGTTAGGATGTCGTATAGGACAAAATTCCCGAACCTTTAGAGGACATGAAGTGATATCGGGCTCGAAAAAGTTGATTTTGGCACAGTTATGAGTATCGAAAAGTTAGGATGGGTTTAGGAACCTTTGGAGGGGTCTTGGAGAGTGGAAAATTTGTGTTATCCATAAGTTACACGGCCTGCCCATGTGAATTTACACGGGCGGTGTAATTCTAGGCGCAGGGGGCACATTTCACCCGAATGGTACACTGCTTGACAGTGTGATTTTACACGGTCCGTGTGTTTTGACCCATAAAACGACAAAATTTAAATTTTTGGTCTTCATGAAAGTTGTAGCCCTAGATGTCTACTTTCTAACCGTCCAAGAACTAAGTCAATCCGATATCTATAATGAGAGTTATGGCATTTGCGTCAAAGTATGTTCGATAGAAATCAAGACATGAACATGTTGGGTCCATTGGGACATAATTCCTTCGTCCGACCTCCGATTGAGGTGATTCTTAAGGCATTAGTTTCCTAACATGTTTTCCTACATCTCCATAAAAATTGAGAACCTTTGGAGTTAAATTGAAAGAGTTGATTGATTGAAAGTAAGTGGTCAGGTTGGAGAGCTTGATCGGACTATGAACATATTTTGGATTTTTAAGCATATCTTGAGCTATAGAGCTCCGATTGAGTCGGTTCTTGTTTCTAAATAAACAAGAGACATAGAGGTATGTTTTATATGGAGAATTCAAATGGAAATTTGGATTTAATGATTTCCAATTTCGGTTCACAAACAGGAGAAATGAGTTCAAGCATGGTGATTGGTTAGTATGGGTACACCATTGAACAAATTGTGAATAAATTGTTGGGATGGTATGAGCAAGAAGATGAATAGATAATGTCTTATAAGGGTTCAATGAAAAAAAACGAGCTAATGAGGGTTTAATACAACAACCCTTCAAGTTAATATGTATGCATGCTCATGTTCCATGATTTTCTCAAGCGGTTGGGCTCCGGAATCAAGCGGGGTCCATCAGAGCAAGAGGGTTGGGTTTCGAAAACGGGATCCAACAATCTGAAAGTCAAACTGAGGTGGTCAACAGATGTCTCGAGACATATTTACGTTGCTTCACTCATGAACAACCTAAATCATGGTCTAAATTTTTAGCTTAGGCAGAGTATTTGTACAACACAGGATTCCACTCGTCAACCAACATGACCCCTTTCCAGATTGTATATGGAAGAGACCCTCCTCCTCTACATCCTTTTGTTCCTGGCGAGACTAAAATTGCAGAATTGGAGGTTCAGTTGTGGGCTCATGATGATATGCTGCAAGTATTACAGGCCAACCTCTTGCGAGCTCAATCTCGAATGAAAACCCAAACAGACTCCAAACGAAGGGACTTGACATTCGAGGTAGGCTATTCAGTATTTCTGCCATTGCAACCTTACAAACAGAAATCGTTGGCTAAACGTACCTATCCCAAACTTTCACCATGCTACTTTGGCCCTTATACCATTATCCCCAAAGTGGGACCAGTTGCCTATGAACTACGACTCCCTCCCTCATCTAAGATCCACCCAATCTTTCATGTATCCATTCTTCAACCAGCAAAAAGATTCTCCACCGAAACAACACCCCCTCCTTTACCGATCACTGCTGACTGGGAAATGGTTGTTGAAACAGAAAACATTTTAGGCCATTGTTGGTTAAAAGTTTTAGGTGTACCTACACTAGAATTATTAGTAAAATGGCATCAACGTCCCGTGGAGAAGGCTAGCTGGGAAGAATATGACCTCCTTGCTAATTAGTTTCCTCATTTTTGTCTTGAGGACAAGGCGAATTTTCAGGGGGAATGCATTGATACAATTCCTCCTTTACAAACTTAGTTTAGGAGGCCACGTAGGTCATCATTAACTGATACACGTGGGACCTTATCTGTTGCTGCTGTATCTCAAAGAGACCCTAAGCCAGTTGAAAGATAGTTGTTGAAATGAAGTGTGGTTCTCATCCCTAGATGCCTCTTTGGCCCAGTCCAATGCACGTCTCCACTCAATATCAGCTTAGGCAAGCTAACACCACTAATATAGATATGCTTTATAAATTGATCGCACCTAGTTAATCAAAAATGGAATCTTCTATTCCTCCAAACCATATATATTGACATGAAGAATATCACGTGACAAATTTCCTTAATTCACCGTTGTTGTACACCATCTTGTTTTCTTTATGTTGAGATTAATTGCTTATGTTCATGGGTTTTGAATTTGTTCATAAAAAGAAAGCAATCATCGTGTTGTTAGATCTTAGACTATATTATTTGTCTTCATTAACTGGAGGTCACAATAAAATAGTTAGTATTTCATTCTTTAGAAATATCATCATGTTTATAAGTATCGTAGTTTTACAATAATTCTAATATACTTTTTTTGTAGGAAGGTGATGATTAAGACTGGATGAAGGTACTTGGTGAAGGATTTTAAAGTGCCTATAGATATTGGTTTTGGTTTGTATTTTGGTTAATTCACTTATATTCTATATGAAATGGAGGAAGATAATATAGGTGAATATTTTAGCTAGCAATTTTTGGCTATTGTGTTATGAATATGTAAAAGGTTCAATTCTATAAGTCTTTATGAATTATATAGCATATAGAAATGCATTTTTTTGGTTATTGACATTTGATAGTATGTATGTAATTAAAACATACAATAATGCATATATACTGCTTTTAATGTAAACATGGATGTTGCCTACTTAATTATAAGAGTTTGCTTTTATATTAAAATATTATTAGTAATGAAAGAATAAATTTTTTCGACTCTTCAGCTGAAGTGAAATTTCTTATTGATCAAAGTGAATAATCAGATTAAATGGAGAACTTACATGAAGCTGCAAATGGCAAAGTTCTTACTAAAGCTAATAGAAACAATTTGATCGGGTTAAAACATATCGGTTTAGCTGCCTGGGATTTCTTCGTCAGCTATTAGAGTCGCCTGTAGGCTATCAACTAATGCTCTGTTAGGGACAAAACTTATGGTCGCAAGTCAGGAAGGCGCTTCTTATTGCGTTCTTGCTGCCAGCGATGTAGTTGCTGTTGCCACAAATTTGATTGCATTATATAGGATTTCATACTCCTTTCCTGTACCTGCTCCAACAGATTCAATAATATGCTTCAATAATACACTGTAACTTGCAAGTAAGAATCATACCTCTAACAGAGATATTCCCTCCAACAGCTCTCTGCATTCCCCCAACAATAGCTTCTCTTGCCTGACCACCGCCGCTAATTGTGAAAGTAAAGTAACAGTTTTCCCAGCCTGCGGTGCGAACAATGTTAAACTCAAACAAAGAGTGCATAGAAACCATTGACTTCGACAAATTGTTGCTTACTGAAAATGACAACTTGATAGATCCCATCATATCTGAGGCTTGTCTAATAGCATTAGAAACTGTCTCAAAATCCACCTAAAATCAAGTATCTTTCGTTAGTTTCCAATTCAATAAATAGTAAAATAGATAGGAAAGTTTCAGTACGATTTTGGACTGTGGAACTGACCTTTGCACCTTCCATGAGAGGTACTCTGCTAACGACAGAATGCAGACATTGTTTTATCATTGAAACTGCCGATGAGTGGTGCCTGTCCATAACTCCCCATGATTCCAATAGTTTCATCTGCATCATTTCTAAGGAATTAGCTTCATTAACCTAGGTTTATGATATGAAATTATACACACAAACACATATATATACAGTTTTTCACTGACTTGGGAATTTAGCATGACATTCAGCTTCATCTCCATCTTTTCCTTCTCAAGTTTCAATCTCCTCTGAACTACAGAGTGTTGCAATCTTTCCAGACTAAACCATGTAGACAACAAATGGTTCTGCAAATGCATCAGATGAATGTTCTTTTATGAGTATGACAGATATCAATTGACAGCCGTAATTGTTATTACTGTTGGTGTGACATGAGAAATTCTAATTTTCTAAAACGTCATGCTCCGTAGAATGTTTGCAATGTTCAACAACTCACGGTGAAGAAGTTTTTTTCTGTTGGTTCAACTGGTATTTATCATTTGAATTTCAGATAGATCGCTTTTGCACATCCTACACAGGATCATACCTCCGATTTGTCATTTATGTTCTTGTTCACAGCATCAGCTCTAGCATTTGCATATCGCCATTGCATCAGACGATTTTGCAAGAGTCTTAACTGATGAATGCTCTCTGCATCTCCTGTGACCAGCAGCAATGAGCTAGGCGATGAAGATTTCTTACCTTTGAGTAAGTCCAGCCCCAAACTCAGCAGTTTTTCTACACCTTTACGCCTTGAAGGACTCGAATGTGGTGGCCTGAAATTTGTAAATAAAAACGGCCTTTCCTTACTCTCCACAGACATCGGTGTTGCTCCAGATCGCCCTGGTGATAGCGCCCATTGAGACGTACCATTCCCATGTACGCCCAAAGAATTAATCCTCTTAATTGGATTTTTGACTGTAAACTTCTTGATTTTGGTTGAGTTTAGATTATCAGAATCTGATGTCTCTCTTGGATGCCTTGTTGTATCTTGTAAGTACTTGGAGGAAACCTCTCTACCAGATTTTGTCGACCATGTACTTGAAGCCGGAGAAGGAAACTCCAAAGTTGAAGAGTTGAAATCACTGCATTCTGATTCAAAGTCATTGCTATCCATAAAGGGATCTGATATTGGATGGGATGAGCTTAAACGATTTCTAAAGAGTGAACTTTCATCGACGGACAGCCTTCTGGGAATAATACGAGAAGCTGTTGAAGAGAGTGAGCTTTTTCCTGGAAAGTTGAACTTTCCAGTATATCTCATCGAACCTCCAAAGAATGGTCTATGATTTTCCTTGGTGCTTTCTTTCTCTTTCTCATTCTCAAACCTAAACTCCCTGTAGCTTCTCTGCTTATTAAGAGAAACCGAGTTGTTACCATTCGTAGGTTTGTCAGCCAATCTCTCATCAGCAAGTGAGCCTCCACTTTTATTCTTTGATGACGATGAAGGCCAAATGCCACGTACAACTCCAACGTCATCAGAACTGGTTTGATGCTTTGTGCGGGCTGGTTTTTGACGTACTGGTGAGGAAGATTGGTTTGGAGACGGTATTCCGCCATTGCTTGACCGTGTTGGTGAATAAAGAAAACGTGAGTTGATCTCGCGAGATTTTGGCCTTCTTTGTTTCGAAG
The DNA here is from genome assembly GCA_026770325.2 of Erythroxylum fimbriatum. NCBI lineage: Eukaryota > Viridiplantae > Streptophyta > Magnoliopsida > Malpighiales > Erythroxylaceae > Erythroxylum > Erythroxylum fimbriatum. Next base: position 2,230,445 of record JANZLH020000156.1, on the reverse strand, counting down.
ATTGATCGGAGACACAGAGTAGTGGTTCATTGTCAGTCTTCATAGTCCCCTGACAGAAGAACGAGGGGGAATCTGTTAAGATTGAGGTTTAGCCGTTAGAGGGTTGTTTTATTTTAAAAAAACTGGATAAGAGATAAAACAACACACATGTAACAACTGGCCGGCTACTCCTCTTGACCAGTCTATGTAATTGCGTCGACAAATGTTATACATGCTTGCAGGAGTGGTGGTGTGGTTTGAGAGTTGCTGCTTTGCCGGCACTTGACGTAACGATTGAACTGGATGGGCTTCTTCCACGTGTCCAATGCTTTTTCCGCAGGTATCTTTTGTCGGTACAAGTCTGTCAGTGGCGACTGAGATGCCAAAGCTCTCATCTTTTTGTCAATTACGACTTTTTCAAACTAAACTTTATAAATATATCTAAGCTAAAACGATCTTAACCACTTAAAGCCGAGCAAGCCTGCGTTTGTTCACCTCAGATCATGTCCCGTAAATATAGATCGACCATTGATCATTTAAGATTGAGCTTGTTTTAACCCCTTCGAAGCTGCTTTTGCGGCACGCTTGCGGCTTGCATCTTAATCACCTTATAGACTTACTATCAGAACCAATGATGGTATCTAGTAAAAACAGAGACAAAGCAAGTTAATGGAAGCATATTTGGCAAGAGATCTCTATGGGACTCCATATATATATATATACACACACACATATATATATATATATAAGCCAAGCAGCCTAGCTGACATTAATGAGCTAGAAATAGGGTTAAGTACAGAACATGGCAAGGAAATGGGAAAGGAGAAACAACTGTACTCACTTAGTCGACAAATGTTGGTTCTTAATAGATAATATTTGATATTTATGCAAGAATATAAAATATATATATATACAACAACAGGCACTTGTAGAAGTAGAACCATCAGTAACGCCTAATCTGGCAAAATTAGCAGTGTATTGGACCCCGAGATATTTATTGGAGAAAGTGAAACTAGTGAAAGTTGCACCGTTGTAATAAAGGATGAGAATAATCTAAATACTTGTCCCAAAGAGGTTTGTACTTTTCCATCCCAATTTTCAACCAGGGTTTTGCATTTCCATTGAAGTGCAGCACAGCACCTCTCTCTATCAAGTGAGGATCAACATTCGTGTAGCCCAATCCCAGAACATGCCATGATGGATCTAATGCCTCTGTCAACCCATAGAATGTCAAAAGTCCTGGTGGCAAAGTACCTAGTTTCCACAGCGTTCGGTCCACATTCTTTGCTTGCCAGTAGTGGTAGATGTTGGTTACATTTCTTTTCCTCCATTCAACCAAGTCGAAGACATTCATCCCAAACGCCCAACCACATGCATCAGGATCAAAATGTTCACGTATAAGAGGATGAGAGTAGTTCAGGTACTTGTGGTATCTGTGAAAAGTCTCCATGCATGTCTCTACTGCTCCATTAACATTTCCATTCAAATCAATTGAAAAGAGGGCCGAAAGATCCTTCTGAACGACTACATCGTCATCAAGAAATATCACCTTCTTCAATGCAGGAAAAACCTCAGGAATATAGAACCTGAGATGATTAAGCATGGACAGATATTTTGGGTTCCGGAACTTGATTGGCGTCCTGCCATCATCACTATGGCCTGAGAAGTAGTAATTTTGTGTTTCGGAGTCCTGGAGCTGCTTCAGAACAGGAACATAAGAAGCATTCATCCATTTGAAATCTTCAAACTTCTGAACCTCTACAGTCACGCCCCAAAGATTTTTCATGGTAAACCAAGCCTTCATTGCAGCATAGTTTATCTCATCCGTTACGATATGGAAGACAACCTTATCGGGATTTTTGGAGCTTATGGCTGTTGAATTGACCACAACTGAAGTTGCAAGGATATTGTCAGAAAAGACGCAGAAGTGGTAAAGACTGTTATCTGTAAGTTTTTCCTGAATTTGCAACCGTTCATTAATTCTCTTTTGCATTTTTGAATTTTCAAACCAGTGCGTAGTTAGCTGAATACCAAGGCAATAAAGACCTTTTGGAACTTCTTCAGCAGCAATTTGTCCATACTTTGAACTTTTCTCACTAACAGAACTCATGTGTTCTTCTAGAGCTTGGATCTTGGCTTTTAGTCTCATAATCATAGTTGCACTATCATAATGGTATTGTTGGGCTTGGTAGAGCAAAGTTGCCATTTCACGGATTGCTGCTTCCGACTCAGTGGTTGTTAAAGGAGCTCTCCTTGTTGCAGTATTTGAAAGTAGGAGCTGTGAATTTCGTATTTGTGCACTTAATTCCCAGGCAAACTGGAGATTGTTGCTTTCTTTCGCAATCACCACGAAAGCTTTTGCAAGAGAAATTTGTTCACTAAGTTGCCTGGTTACAGAGTTGGGGCTTAGCATTTCTTCAGTGATGTTTAATCCATCCATAATTCTGCGACGTCTGTGATGATTCTGGAAAAGAATATAGCAAATATTATTTAAACTTTCATAAGGGAAAACCTGAATGTCAAAGAAATGAATAGAATCACCCATGACATCATTTTCCCCGACAAAACTTGGGAGTATGTATTCAAGTGAAAGATACTAGATACCCATTACAGCATTGCAAACTTAAAAGGTGGATACTCAGCATCCAGCATTGACGTTCTATTTCCTCGTGAAGTTTTCCCAACCAAGAAAATTATCAATGCTGATTAAATTTATCAGTCATTAGGAAATAGATCCTTTTGCGAAGAGCAAGGAAGTACACAGTAAGAATGCATGATAAACAATGGAAAAGAATACATCATGGTGTCATATTTAACTTGCCAACAATAGTAAAGAAAAGAAAAAGAAACCCAAAAAAAAAAAAAATGCTACCGTCTTTTAACTAGTTCATATTTTTTAAGTTCTATTTTCATGGAACCATCATATCTGACACTGTCCTTTTACAGATCATCCAAAGTTATCAAATTTCCACAAAGCGAGAAATATATCTATCACGTCTTCCTGAGTGCCTATAAGAAGCTGAATGGGACAATTTGGATATATCATGGATTTGGCCAACAATACTGCTAGAACCTTGAATGGAGATTAGAGGCAAAATATTTGTCTAACAAGTTTAATATGTGATAGTATACTGCCAGCAGCCTTTAAAACATGTATGAATGATCAAAAGAGGAAAAGAATCTGCTTCAGAGTGCAATTGGAACTGTAATTAATAACTTTAAGCCATTCAGCAAAACTAGTTGTGCTAATGCTTTTCAAAGAAGGATAATTTCAGGCCACAATTATCTGTACCCACTTAATTGCTAGCTAAAAAAGCTTCATAACTCTATCCGTCAATTGATACTATCTATCTATCCTACGTTAGATTTGGCTATGTAGTAGGAAGCCAGATAGCAAGACATGTTCAGTATACTGCATACATGCTTTTTTAGAAGAATTGTAAAACAAGCAGTATAGATGATGCGCCAAACTACCCAGGATCAAAAACTAAATGCCATAAACACGTCTCATTTACATAAATTGAAATAAATTCATTAATCTTTGTTTGGTATAGTACATAGATTCTAGGAAATATGCAACACCTCCTTTAAAGTTTTAAGTAGCAAAACCGCAGATCAAAATGATTACACAAACAATCACCCCATAAACATAGCAACAAGCAGACAAGATTATCACTATAACAATCAAACACCATCTAATGGCAACATAGATCTCCCAGACAATCAAACACCATCTAATGGCAACATAGATCCCCCAGATTTTGAGATGTCGGTCCCTAGTTAGCCATAACATTAGCACTAAACCCAGCTAAATGATATATTCGAATATTCAAGTAAAGAAATCTCAGAACTGAAAACAACAACCTAATAAATTTACCCCACATTTTCCAAGCCCACCACAGAAAATTCCCAGTTAAAACTCAAACACTATCAAACAAAAAACAAGCTCAGATCTTTACCTTTGGGAAGGATGGTCTGGATTCAATTTGGCTCTCTTTGCCAAAAATGACAATGAACAGCAACACTACTATACCACAGAGCGTCCACCACACCACATTCGGCCATCTCCTCCTCACAGGTCGTCGAAAGTCCAAGGGCCTCCGTCTCATCGTTTCAACTTCCCCAGAAAATCAAACCCCAAACCGTGAAATTTCAAATTTCAAGCGATCCGTATCCAAACACAATCTACACACCAAATCCAAAGTTGGGTCTCTGGATTTGGGAGGAGTTTTCCAAGATCTGCTGAGTAGGAAGTGAACAAAACGGCTTGCCTTTTTACGGAAATGATTGTGGTGGCTTAGTATTGTTTAGGGGGAGATTCGGCATACTACTGAATACATTTTAACTGATTTTTGGGAAAATTTAAAAGTGTGATATTAACTTTTTGTGTGTAACTAATGTCATTTTCGCGTGAGGATTTTTGTACGGTTTCGTCTCTTCCTTTATACTTTTCTGGGGGTTTAAGTTGACGTCGTGATTTCGCTGCTTTACTAACTTCAAAGCAAGAAGTAGGAGAATAAATTAATAATTCTAATCATGCTTCCCAATTTATTTAAAAATTAATATTATTTTAATAAATTAATAATTCTAATCATGCCTCCCAATTTATTTAAAAATTAACATTATTTCAAGTTATGTTAAAGGAATGAGGAATGTTACACGGTAACTCTAACACCAACCCTAAAATCAAATCACCCATGGGTCATGAATGGTCCATGACCCGACCCACTCCCACCAACCCAATACCCAGCAGGTACAAATCACGTGACCTGCTGTACTTAGCCACCCTTGCAGCTCCTCCTTTCGTCCTGCATTGTACAGACCTGAATTAGCCTCCCACAGCTGTCCTTCCTCTGCTACACAGCACAAAGGCAACAACCAATAGTTTTATTCCTAGCATTAGTATATAAGCTCAAGCAATGTACAGTCTTCGTTCATGTTGAAATAAGAAAATTTCTTCATCACATACCTATTTTTCTTTCAAAAAGATATCCATGTCATCTGTAAATTATGCATAAAAGATCTTTTTTAAAAAATGTTTTGAATATGTAAGAGCAACGACATCTCTTGTCGGTAAGTGTTATGATGTCTGCAGAAAACACTTTTAGGAGATTTCACAAGTTCCAATTTAACTTTTTTCCCCAAATCGAAATTTTATTAGTTCTACTCAAAAGGATGGTTGGCATTTGGATGGTTGGCAAGTTAGCAATTGGCAACAGGCCAAGGCTAGGACAGAGGGGGGCAGATCTTCTGTACCCCTAACCTGTACCTTCTGTTCCCTTTTAATCTCAACCATCTAATTTATTGCATTGAATGGTTGAGATTAATGGGGTACTGAGTAAGTACAGAATAAAGGGTACAGAAGATCTGTACCCGAACAGAGGAGACGCCGGGCTGGGCAAAAATCAGAAGAGTGACTACTGACTAGTGATTGAGGAGGGCAAAGCGAACTATCGGAATTTGGAAAGTTGATAGCATGCTCCCTTCAGTCATTCACAGGTGAATTAGGATCAGTTTAGATGCAGACATGAATAAATTAACATTAAAACCAGTAAAGGTAGCTTATAGAAAATATATCATATCATATCATAAATTAAATCAAATCAATCCATATAAAAATTAACCGTTAGGGTTTTTCCTATTTAAACATAGGAATGGCATTTAGCCATAAAACATATTCGAAAAATTGAAATCAAAAAATAAAAATAAAAATAGAGAAGTCCGGTATGAATGAATTCTTAATTTCTATTAACAACTTAATCTATTAATATGTTGTGAAGATTTTAATTCTCTAGCGAAAGCAAGCGAAAATTGACCACCTGAAGGTTGGAGAAGCTTTCTAATGGCTAACCATAGCTTTTGGAGAGAAAAGATGTTTTTAAAAGGTATTTTCATCAAAAGAAGGCTAAGTCTAATAAAAGATAGAGTTTCCACTTAAATACATTTTGCTTTGCCTAGGACATGGTCTACTTTATGGTCATCACCTAGATTGTGGACTTCACTTCTTTTAGTTGAAGGATACAACACAACTATGGCTGCGTTTGGTGAATAAGGAATCAACTAATTTTTAGCTGATTCAAGTCTCTCAGCTGTTTGACCATTTCAAATAGCTGAAATTCTTGTTTGATAAAAAGATAAATAAGTAACTGATTTATCCTAAACAGATAAATTTTGAAAAGCTACATAATAGCAACATTTTCATATAAATAGCTGATTATGTGCAATGAAAAACCAATTACACCCATACTGCCAACCAGCCTACACCAGCACATCGTTCCACTCTACTGCTTCACCGTAAAATCCATGATAGGGAGAAAAGGCATTAGACATTAATATTTGCATTACACTCTACAGCTCTCTTAGATATCAGCTTCAATTGTCCATAGCTTTGGGCTCTCTAAGCTTCATATACATTAATTAATTTTTGCAAGTCAATTTATGCCTAATTACAATTAATTAATTGTGCTATAGTATTGTTGGACACCCCGGCCTCGTGGGTCACTAGCCCGACGTCCTAAGTAACATCTGGACACATGTCACACAAGGTTGGTGTGCCCCCACCAAAAACATACACCAAGACGGCTTACCTCTACCATTTCCTAAAAGATTTTATCGCCCAGAGGGTCGAAAAGGACCAGAAGGTAGGTATAGACGAAAAGCGGACTAATTTAAAAAGACAGAAGAAGTGGAAAAATTGCCCTAACTTTCCCTATAGATATCGGATTAGGGTGTTCTTTATATGGTTTGAAAGAGGACTTCAAGATCTATAACTTTCATGAAGGCCTCAAGGACAAATTCTATCTTCTAAATGGTCAAAAATAGGACAGAAAATAATATGAACAGTGACCCAAAAGAAGTTTATGAACAGTAACACATAAGATGTTTTACAATTAACATAACTTTCTCTAGTGATATCGGATTGGGGTGT
>JANZLH020000156.1:2203846-2215136 GCA_026770325.2 Erythroxylum fimbriatum | reverse complement strand
TTTTATTATAAAATAAAATATAGTTAAAATTAATAAAAGTGCTTTTTATTTTTATGTTGCCAAACAGTCTACTGTATAAAGCTCTTTTTAAAAAGATGTTTTTTAATTGACAGCCAAACAGCCAACTGGCTTTTAAAAAAAGCTCTTCTAAAAAAAGCTCTACTGACAAAAGCTCTACTGATAAAAGTTCCACTGAAAAAAGCTCAACCAAACGGACTCTAAGACGAAGTGAATGGACAGTAGCTTCGTCTTAGAGGAATAGTAACTAAGATGAAGTTTCTTCCTTCTTTAATTTATATCATCTTACTTCTGTTTTGTCTTACTTCGTCTATCTTTTGATTCGTCTTACTTTCCTTCCGTCTTAGTTTTGCTTCGTCTCATTTTTTATTTGTCTTACTTTCCTTTCGTCTTAGTTTTGCTTTGTCTCACTTTGGTTCGTCTTACTTTCCTTCCGTCTTAGTTTTTCCTTCTGCCTTAGTTTTTTCTTTCGTCTTAGTTTCCTTCCCAGAACATCTCCACTTATAAAGATCATAAATTTTGACTCCAATGTCTAAAAATTCCATAATATATAATGTTGGTTTTTCCTTTCGTCTTAGTTTCCTTCCCAGAACATCTCCACTTATAAAGATCATAAATTTTGACTCTAATGTCTAAAAATTCCATACTATGTACTATTGGAAAGATAAAATAAATATCTATAACTCTCAAGAAGGCAACTTTTCCAAAATCTATCTAGATCCATCTAGAATTTCCCTTGAATCTAGAACACGAACTTATGTTCGTTTCCTAATTTACTACACCCAGTTCTCAACTTCATGACAAATTTTGGAGATTTTTAGAGACCGAATTGAAATTCGATGTCTGCATAAGAAATGTAGCCATACATTTCTAGTTTAATCCAAATCAAGGATCATCTCGTTTGGATAACTAGAGAAAACGTTATGGCTAACATACCGAAGCACACTCAGTGAACATTTTCCAGATCACTACCAAGTTTGTTTCTAATCTTTCCTATCACAACTCATACCAAGATCACTATTCCAACTTCCTCTACTTCTCATTTTCAATAAAAATCACATTTAACATCAATTATACCCAGAAGTTGTCAATGGATACGTGTACACTTGTTTTTTTGTATATGGAAACATTTAGTATTCATTTGCATATATGCTAACATGATGCATAAGCAAGAAAATGCATTTCCTTAATCTCTCTTTGAGCTCCCATGTACTGAAATTTTGGGTCCTAACCCTTAATAGGGGGACGGGATGTTACATCCTTTACTTATGACTTTTCGCCATAACTATCCAAAGATTTGTTTACCTTAATATGAGTTGTATTCTGTATTTAATCTCATTTCAACATGAAAGATGGCATAACTTATTATATTGGGCTCAAAAGAATTATGTGTTAGATGTTTTATATGAAAATGTTGACAAAAACATTATTAATATACATTACGATAGATCTGGAATTTTTTCATACCTTACTCACTTATTGTTGTGTAGCATACGAATCCCATCATTAGAAGTTAATGAATCCTTCTTTATTTGAATCCCTCAATTTTAGAGCTACAAGCATAGAAAAATTAACCCTTCGGGTATACAATCAAACTCATAAAACCGAACATTCCATCTTGATGTTGAGATTAAGACTTCTTTGTTTAAGGATTGGAGATAAAAATTTCAACTTCTTTCATAAGACCAAACTCTAAAGACCTAATAATAAGATAATTTTCTCATTAACTCTCAAGGGGATTTAGGCAAAATGATACTACATCCCTCAATTATGATTTTTGTTTATTTCTATGCCCTACAACCAATCGCTTTGGTTGTAGTTGAGTGACAAATTATTTAAAGGCATTATTTATCTTGTACTTATTTAGATGTATATGATAAAGTCCATGGGATAATTGTGCATTACAAATGAAATTATAATGAGATTATAATTATGAGTTTCATATTGCATTTATGAATTATTCCTAAATGTTCCTAGTCATTGTTCTATTAAGATTGGACATTAATATAACATAAAAAGATTACCACATGTTCTATTTTTCTTTATGAAGGAAGTAGTCGACCTTATAGGCTAAAGTATAGAGATAGTTAAACAAACGTATGGGTGCTTGCTAGAGAACAAGTTCATTGAACAGACTCGATATGAGAAATCTATTTGGAACATTACTTGTATGTCGATGGAATTCTCATTGGGATGATTTTATAAGTGTTCCTTTGACTTGAGGTCATCAAAGTTATCTTATATGGGGATTGCTATGTTTTGATACTACTTATGATCTATTTAATCATAGGTCATTTAATCGGTAGTCATTGGATGAAGCATGAACTATATAGAGATAGTTGAGTGATCAAGATAGGATTCATCATCCTAAAATAATTAGGGAGAATGTTTCATTGTTATCGATTAGTATTAATTCAAGAAATCCTTGGCCAAGGTGAAATGATGCTTTGTAAATAGTTTACAAATGTCATTAATTGAATCGATAGCTAATTGCGGAGAACTAATATGATTAAACTTAAAATAGAGTAGACATTAATTTCATGCTCTATGTCTAATCGGAACATTGTATGATGAAAGAATTGAATTATACAAAAAAATTATGCACGGAAAGGTTAGTCAAAACCACTTTGACATTCCTAAATATTTGGATGGTCATGATGCATTGCTAGACGCCAATCTTAATCAATAATTATAAATTGTTTAATTGAAGAATTAAAGATAAATTAAAAGGAGTTTAATTTATCTAATTTTAATTATGAACTAAAATTAGATTTTATAATCATTGCCAATATATTTAGGAACCTGATGGGTCTCACATATAGAATGAGTTGAAGAGAACAAAGTTAATTTAATCAAGTTGGACTTGATTGTAAAGTTTGAGTAACATTATGATTAAATAAAAAATATTTAATAAATAATGATCAATATGAGATATTGAATCTTATATGAGCATAATTGGTATTTAATTAGAATTATTTGTAATTCTAATTAAAGTTTAATTCAAATTAGAATTTAATTTCAATTAAATTACTAAAACATCCAAAGCTTATTATAAATAGGTTTAAGCTTTATGAAGCTAGCACTTCTTGCTTAACCCTCTCTATAAGAGTTACAGAGTTCTCTCAACCTATTCTATGAATACCGTTAGAGGCTGAACACTTGTGAGGTTACGGTGGTTGAGACGGATCAGTTTTCTGAACAGTTCAAGGGATACGTCAAGACAAAGATTAAGCTTCGAAATAAGGTACGAATTAAATTTCCATTTTATTATAATTTGTATTGATCATTTTATAGAATTAAATATATTTTGGTTTTCGAAAAATCAAAAGTCACGAAAAGTTTCGTGATTATTCCTACGGTCAGGATCAGATCTCAACCCGGTTTCTCAACAGGATGACCCTTCAGAGTCTCCTTCACTATTGCTTGAAGATAAGACCATCACAAATGGACCTTGAGCTTCTAACAACAACATCGTTTTTAGCTTAAGCTTTGGCTTGAATATCTTATTGTAATACCATTCTAGCAAGAACCCACTCCAGTAAAATGGCTATAGTATCTGTATCGTTAAAAACCATCCCCTGGAAAATAATGATTGTCTTTTTGATTGGTACTAAAGGAATTTTAATAACTATAACATTTTAAATTAATTCTCTACATTCTCTCTTAATTCAAAATTTCAAGGATGGAGCACTTCTCGCCTAATCTTCAGAATATTAAGTGAAGCACTTCCCTTCACCAATTCTTGTTAATGCCCTTCTCATCAAATTGCAATTATTGGAGCACGTCTCTCCAAACACATCTTGGTGCACTTCTCACCAACAAATCTAAAAAAGATTTTCTTCTTCAACCACTTCAACCAAATTTGCATGTTCTTTGTTTTTTGGATTTGTAATTTTTTTGTAGATGACTAAATCTTTTGCAGTTATAGCATTGAGGCTTTCCTTTGTGCCAACAATCTTTCTCTTCATAACCAAACTTCTCACAATGGCCACATTGAGGAATATTTCCTTTCTTCTTTTATGACAGAACCTTTGCTAGATAGGCTCCCTTCACCATCTTTTTCACTTTCTTGGTCTCTCATGGCCCTTCTTTGCCTCTGAGCCTGCAAAGCATTAATCAATTTTGGTAAAGTTATTTGACTGATATCTCTTGAATCTTCAAGAGATGAAGTTTTAGACTCAAATCTTTCAGGCAAACTTATAAGCATTTTCTGTACAATATTGCTATCAGGTAAATCTTCTCCCAACAGTCGAATTTTGTTCACCACATTTATCATCCGATCAGAATATTCTTATATGGTCTTCGTTTCTTTCATGCTTAAAGTCCTAAAATCTCTTTTGAGATTTAAGATTTGCATCCTCCTTGTTCTTTCATTTTCTTGATATAATTCTTTCAACATATCCCAAGCTTCCTTAACTGTTTCACAAGTTATTATTCTTGTGAAAATTACTTATGAGACCGCATAATGAATTATAGATAAAGCTTTTGGAGCTTTTGCTTCTTCTTTTTCTTCATGAGCCCTTATCTGATTGAGTGTTGGATTGTTTCCTAGAGGTTGTAATTCCCTTTCATTTTCTACCCACTGCTACAAGCTATGACCTTTTAAATGAGCTTTCATCTTAACAGCTCATGCTAGATAATTTTCACCGTTGAAACTTAGAGGTGAGATAAATGTTGAATTGCTGGTAGCCATGAGAACTTTATTTTTGTATTTTCTCACTCAATCTCACAGTCCCTCATGGATCTAAAGCTCTGATACCATGTTTGAAATTTAAAGAAAACAAGATGACTAAGATGGGATAAGATAAAGATTAAACAATACGTAATACTCTCATACTTTTGTTATTAAACTTGATTGCCTTATATAGACAAAATACAAACAACTAAAATAGATTTTTTAGCCACCAAATCTAGCTTATAAGATAAGATTAAAGATAATCTAAAACTTATTCTAAAATAATCTAAGATCTATTCTAAAGAAATTTTAACAATTATAATATTTTGAATTAATTCTCATCATCGGTTACACCTTGCAAGTCAGGCAAGCTAAGAACAGGAAGGTGATCGCTCTTGTTGAAAATGCCTAGAAACTTATAGCCTTCACTGACTAAGTTCTCAAGCTCTAAACCATCTTCGTAACTGTTAAACTTGTAGCTTCTACTGAATACGGTCATCATCACTTTGTCCAGAGATCCAAAATGAAGCAACTTTCTAACCTCAACTTACGAACTTTATACATGGAATCATTAAACTCCTCAACTAACTTTGTACCCATTTCACGTCTAAAAGGCTCGAAAGCACTATTCTCGTGGGATTAAACGAATGGTTGACGAGATTCTTCTCAAGTTGCGCCAATACTCATTGTATGGTCCAAAACCCATTGCCCTGTGGAAAAGCAGCTCGTATGCTGACTCTTTCACAGGCCTATCAGCAAAAGAGGAACTGTTCAACAGAGCTATGTGGGGTCTATAGTATATTAGCCTTTCAATATTTAAAAAAATTAAATATTTTTATTTTTAATATATATATATATATATAAAAGTACGGAATTATTTAGAACTCGTTGGTAGACTGAATTCTTCACAATTTTAAAAAATTAAATATTTAAATCCTATTATCTTAAACTTCTAGCTCCTGGTTCAACATGTCTTTGTCAGTTCCAAAAATCACAAACCAAGTGAAACGCACAGAAAAGGCCATCAAATGCCGGGCTTTGAATCTCTCAGCAAGTTCAGCAAAAACACGATGTGGTGTTGCTCCAGTGAACACATCCAAAAACCCAGCCGAAGACAAATTAGACGGACCAGGAATAGTAGACAAAGCCTTTGGACAAGCTCTTGCCCATGCGAGTCCACCAGGAGACAACCACAAAGCAAACATGGAAACAAAAGCCAACACAGCATGCTGGAAAATGATACCATACTGCAACAGGTGTGAAGCTTCTTGACTGTTGAAAGAGACTGGCTTAATGCTGGAGGATGTTAAATGTAGAGAATAAGTGATAAAAACGTAAAAAGAAAAATCTCATGAAGCTTATAAAATTGGTGCTTGAGCTTGATGAATATATATTAAAGAGGTAGTCTGTCACAAGAGAAAATGAAAAGACGAGTATAAGAAGAAAACTCCACGTCATCGTTTAATGGGTCTCATTTTAATTTTTTTTATCGTCATTAATTAACGGAGGCTTAACATTAACAATTCCAATTTATTTGGAACATTTTTCAAACCTTATAATTCATTTTGCTCATTTTGAGTTGTTTTGTTTTGCGACACAAAAATTCTATTCTTATTAATCAAGTTAGAAAGCGAAAATCTCTCATCCCTTTTATTATCGGCCCCACAGAAATTATGTCCCAACAAACAAAATATAAGGTTTATATAATTACCAAATGTACAACTCCTGTTTTCAAAATCTTATTCTAAGTGAGATCAACAATCTCACAGCAATTGATCTCTTTAGCAATTTTAGAAAACAAAGGTTAACCTTCCAAGAATACGTGATCTGATAAAGCATTAACATTTATTAGACATAACCTCGGAACCTCATACAAGCACACCAATAATGCTTCATTTTCAATTGAAGAGAATCTGATAGAGTCTTCGGGGGAGAGAGGAATATGAGCAGAGAGAATAAATCATTAGTGTGGAAAGTGTATTCTAGAAGGAAGAATAGTGGGGCTAGGGGAAGTTAGATTTTGCTGAGGTGGCAAGACAGTTAGGATAACAGAATATTTCGGGAGAGGGAATGTTTTTTAGGCAAGGGAGAGAGAGGAAGAGAGGTAGGAAAGATTGTGGGAATTTGTGTGACAGAAGAGTGCTATCATCTTCTGAGGAGCATTCTGCTCTGGGTAGTGAATATTATATACTCATATACTGTAATGTCATCTACACATTACGGATTATAAGCAATAATACAGTAAATCTCTAGTACCTTGAAACTAGAGTTCTATCAGAATCCAGCGTGCCAACACATACCAAGGTGCAACCACCAGAAACTTGATTGTTTTACTTGCATTATATGCTACGTTTCTCTAATATATAACAATAGAAAATATAACCACAGAAGAAAAGCAGCGCAAAGAAGATGAACTCTCGAGACTCAAATCTCGTTCACTATAATGAGTTTTTTAATTGACAGACTATAGACTAAATCCAAGTCCGTTCAGAAAGTTGCAACACGTTAACAAATTGGCCAAAACCCTTCACCTTCCTCCCTGGTTGGACATAGTCTTTTCAGAAAGGTCGTTGGTAGCCTCCTATATTAAACAAAGTATGGATGTATGCAGCATCACTAACAAAAGGGAAGTGAGCATAACCACCAGCAAGAGCACACCCTATACACTGCAACAAGATCACGATGTACGCTAATCCAATTCCAGCCCAGTAATGCATCCCAAACCTACCATTATAGTGTATTAGAGGCATAAAATTGCTAGTATACCACACAATCTGCAAGGCTGTTTCAAGTAGCATGCCCATCATAAGGTGGAATCTAAAGTAGTGAGGCCATTCTTTATTCTTCACGATGCCAATGTAAGCAAAATAGATATACAGCATTGAGAACCACACTGGTAATCTTGAGATTGCTCCTGGCACGTAAAATATCAGATCTTCCAACCAATTGTAATGTCCTAATAAGGGTTGGAGGTAATACCCTGCATCTGACAGCTGCAAGGCTATCAAATATGGTATACATGCCAATGTCCTCCACCACCATTCTGGCTTCTCAGTTATAACAGGGCAACGGAAACTGAAATAGTCATTCTTGCATGCTCTGGAAGGATCTAGGAGTCTTTGCTTTCTAGGTGAGATGAGGCACATGTTAGGAAGACCATCTTGACCTCCAAAAAGTGATGATGATGTAGAAAAAAGGTGTGAAAATGGTTTACCTGCCAATTACAAGAAAATCAAAAGCCTGATCTAAATGCTTCTAAGAATATTTGTTAACTATGCCATTTTTTTTCTTTCTGCTGAAAAGTACTGTTGTTTTCTCTTAACCAAAAGTAGTTTTCTCTCAAACAAATTACAAAAACATACTCAAATTTCCACTCCCTGTTTTTGCTTCATAGTTGCTTAATTAACCAAATGCATAAATTCATGGAATCTAACAAATATCTGTTCATGGAGTTCAGTATTTCTCATAGTCTAAGAGTATAACCATATGCCCTGTCCTTATTTCTGTTGAAAAACTTGGACAGATACAGCCTAAGTATAGTTTATTCGCTCCTAAAAGGAGCATGAAATTGAGCACATGTGGCTACATGAGGTACCATAACAGACAGTTTCTCCAACTAATATGTGACTGATACTCTTTTCCCAACCATACT
This sequence comes from Erythroxylum fimbriatum, assembly GCA_026770325.2. Taxonomy (NCBI): domain Eukaryota; kingdom Viridiplantae; phylum Streptophyta; class Magnoliopsida; order Malpighiales; family Erythroxylaceae; genus Erythroxylum; species Erythroxylum fimbriatum. The sequence goes on along the minus strand of JANZLH020000156.1, from coordinate 2,206,791 downwards.
ATGCATTCACACTCCAACTAGATATTTTGAAGGTAACTCTTCCAAGACCTACATCCACTAGTATGCACCAAGTCCCTCCAGGATTGATTCATACTCACATTAACACCAAAGACTAACTCAGGGATCTAATGCTTAGAATCAAACATTGGTTTGAAAAGAAATGCCAGAAAAAGAATTCATAACCTTTAGAGGAGAAGGCATGTAACTGCTGATGATGCCCATGAAAACTTGCGCAGAGTGACAACTTTGGTGAAGACAGCAAGTTAGAGTTGCTCTTGATAGATGAAATATCTGGTAATGGCTTATGTAACCCTAAGATCTTGGAACCACTTTCTGCAATTATACCTCTACACCTGGTTGACAGATTAAAACATCTTTCAATGCCAATTAAGTATGCTAGATGCACATACATTATGACATGAAAAGTTGCATGTCCGGGGTGAACCCATAAGTGATTTTTTGCAAGGAATTTCTGGTTCCCCAGACACTTGTAGCAAACCCCGTATACCCACAAACCATAAAATTGCATATGCAATCGATACATAAAGAACCAATATATCAACCAATTCTGTTTACATAAGGATAGAAAATTTCCTGTATGTAAACGCATTTGGTTCTTTAAAGAGATGAACCTGTTAAGATATAGCAAGCCGTTAAATTAGCAGAGACAAGAATCCAGCTGCTAAAGAATTGGGCTAGATTTTTCAACATATATCTATATATATACAAGGAAAATGATCATTTACTATAGCTTGATTAACAGATTTCACAATCTACTACTGAAATTTCTTAATTAAACTAACCAGCACTGATCATTCATCCACAATCAATAAGGCACAATAAAAAAGAAAAAGAAAATAAAAATCCCTCCAAATGATTGGTAGAAGATTCTAGAATACTTGGAAAAGGGGAAAGAAACATAGACTACGCGAATGATTTACATAGTTATGACTTCTCTTGAAAATGGAACGCCAAAAAAAATGAAAGAGGGGGACAGAAAACGAATCTACCGACGAGGAGCCACGGCGGCAACAAGGGGGGGAGAGAGAAGGTGTGAGCGTTTGAGGGCGTAACGACAGGCGGCATGGTTAGAGATATTAGCGCCGGCTGGGGTAGTGGTGGCTGCAGCCGCTACAGCACCAACGGTGGGCATCGTCGTTCTCGCTTTTCTACACACTAACGTTTACTTTCCATGCAATGCAGTGGACGGTACGGGAAGGGCCAGTTACTTTATATATCAATTAAAAAATTTACGTAGCTACGGCAGCGTTTTAAAGGTGAAATGATAAAGGCGGTTTTGGAGACGGTGACGTGCAAGTGGATTGAAGGTAAAGATTAATTCGGGCCCAAGTCAGGGACGGGCAGAATTGAACAAATTGCGTTTCTTCTTTTTCTTTCGCTTGTTTAGAGTAGAAACAAACTGACTCTTTAGGTACTTCTAAATTATGAATTCAATTTGCTATTCTGGTACTAATTAAGGAACGGATATTTCAATTTTAGAAAACAAAAATTTGCACCAAATCACACGCCTATTGATGTATAACATTACTTAATCATAAGCTTCGTCACATCAAGCAAAGTAAGAACTTATTTTAAAACAACTCTAACACATCTCAAAGTTCGACCAAATTAGATCGGGCCTGTTTACTTTTGGACCGGGCCAACCTCGTGCTTACTGTCACCCTTTGAAAATAAGCAAATTTTCATTAAGAAAAACATAGATTTTGTGCACTTCTATTAAATGACCGATTTACCACAATAGCTTAAGCTGTTGTGTAAGGCCAACTTAATTGATTTTATATATTGCCCTTTAGGTTTGAAACTTGCACAGATTCGTTCTACCTTGTGCTGAATAATAGGTTGGTGATAGGATTTGAACTCACGATCGTTTGGTCATAAAAACTCTGATACCATATTAAATGACCGATTTATCACAATAATTTAAACTGTTGTGTGATGCCAATTTAATTGATTTTATATATTTACTAACAACTTCGAATCATACGGCAATTTTAGCATTATGATTAGAAATTTTATCTTGATTCCTAAAAAGAAATTCATTTAACTTAACTTGATCAATAATTAAATTGTACCAATTAGTTAACTTACATAAAATACACAACAAATTGAAAATACACGAATTAGAGAAACTGAAAAAAACTCTCTTAGAATCCATTCTTTATCGATTAAATTGTTGAAGATGAAGTGTTAAAAATTGTTCCTGTGCTACTTAAATTTAATTTAGTTTTGAAATTTTAAAAGGCTTAAGATAAACGAGTTAGTTGAGATTTATTTTAAGAAAAAAATCTTTTAATACTTAAATTTTATATTAAAAAAGACAACACTTTCCTAAAACTTTTAACATTTTCATAAATAACGTCTTTAAATTTCTTTTGTGAAAATTAGACTTTTTAAGACTTAAAACTTTTTTTAGAAATAAGATATTCTAAGATTTGGGCTTTTTAAATAACTAGACTTCATTCCTTTTGACACAAGACTTTTCAAGATCTTAATCCTTCGATAATTAGACTTTTTAAAAATTATACTTGGTTCTGTCATATTTTGCTGGGGCTGGATGTTGTTACTCGGATCCATGACCTTGTGAGGTTTTGGTTGCTGAATACCTGCAAAATAGATAAAGCACGCTGGGGATTGTTTCCCAGGAGGCCCCTCCGACGCTCAAGTTAGTCTTTTTGTGGACTGAGAGAATGGAGAAAACTAGGGTTGTAGAGTTGTACCTGTGTCATGGAGAAATAGTACCTTATATATGGGATTCGTGCTAAGTTTAGGTCTCTACGTGGATCTTTACGTTTGTATGGGAGACTAACACCAGTAAATGGGCTGCGGATGAATGGACCCGGACCTGGGCCTGGGCCTGGCACAGCCGACCCAACCATAAGCCCCCTACTCCTCGAGTCTGATCCAAGAGAAGGGTCGAAGGAGTA
>JANZLH020000156.1:2177014-2197677 GCA_026770325.2 Erythroxylum fimbriatum | reverse complement strand
TCAAAAATGAATTACGACCGTAGATGCTTCATTATCTCTGAAAATATTTCCTTCATTTATGTGCGAAGTGACTTGAGGTCTTGTCTTATTTGAGCTACTTCCTCTCATAAGTCACTTATTGAAGCGGATCGATCATCATCTTTCTGCTCTTCTAGTTTATCTGAAGATAGAATAACCTGTTCACTAATTTTAAGGGCAGGAGGTTGGACGGATAGGCTCATCTCTGGGAGGTTGAAGTCATCAGGGTTGGTTAGTCATGGAACTTTTCTTCCAAATAGGTGTAGCACATCTCCCAATGAAGACACACTACTTAGCGGCCTAATGTGCAAAATCATGTGCCCAAGAGTCTCAATTGAGTAGCTGATATCTCCAATCCTTACAGATGTGTACTAACCTTATGTAATTCTTCCAACTACCTGATAAGAGTCTTCAGTGGTTCCTCGACCACAGTTGCTTCCTGAGGCTTTCAAAATGTAGTAGGTAACATAGGTTCCCTTCATCTGGACTGCATAACACACCTCATTAATGTCCCTCACTTGGGCTTCAATCTGATCATCTGTCAAATCATTCAATACTCCTTCGGGATACAATTTCTTCTTCCCCTTATCATCATTGCGAACAATGTAGGGTCTTGGTTGAAAGTCAGGCACAACCTTGATCATAGTTTTTGGTGTGACTAGAAACATAGTGTACTTCCCCTTTACTATCTGCAAGGGGTATGGTTTTGTTCCTTGATCCTTCAAAAACCCATACATACTTATCTTGTCGTCAGTTAGCAAATGCATCGTACTACTATTCACCAAGATTGGTTGTAATTGTGCCAGGACTGACCTTTTTAGGGATTCTTTGATGATTATTGAGGTGTTACTCCTTAGAGGTTGAACTTTCTCAATAACCTTGATTCTTAGATCCTCTTTTCTCAAAGGTTGAGAGGTATTGACGTGTTCTGAACTGCTTTCAACTATCTTCTTCTTCTCAACAGCAGTGGGAGTGCTCTTCCTCTAACTGATTTTCTGCTTTTTTTTCTTCAATCAATGTCGGAGTTTGTTGAGATTGCGATTTCTTCCTTTCAAGCTCCAATTTCCTCTTAATCTCAGTCTCTTTAGCTAATTTCGTTGAATCTTCCTTTAAGATTGAGACTAGGGACCTTGTTGCCTGAGGTGTTGTCTTCTCAAAGTCTTCACTTTGAATCAGCTCTTTTCTTTTCTTCTCCTCTTCCTGACGCAGGGTTCGAACTCTCAGCGACCTTTTCGCCTACTTAGGTATTTCTGATATAAGTGTCTCCCATTTTCTCTTCAAGGACACTTTCTCTATATACCGCACCTGCCTTCCTTCTTTATGAGAAATCATCTTATCTTTTATCGCTTCATCTGATGATTTCTTCTCTCCAACCGCAAACATTTTCTCGTTGGGTTGAGATTTTGATTTCCTTGAGGGAGTCCCCTTTTTGGCACGCTCCCCCATAATTCTTGCTACTTTCTTAGAATCTGATTCTTCTTTCCCCAGATTCTTCAAGCCCATTTTGCCAATAGTTGCATAATTGATGATGCTTTTGATATCCCACTTCATCCTGTTTCCTCTCTCTAGGAGAACTCCGAAATCTCTGAATATCCTTTTCAGCATCATCCCATAGGGCATACTATTCAAGTCTTTCTTCGTCTTAACCATATAGTGGAAAATAAGAAAAGGTAGATCAACGAACTGACGGGTAAGTAAATAGAACAGGCATTGTTCATCCAACGTCGTTACCAAATGCCTTGATCCTGTTCTTGGTAGAACACAGTAGAAAAGAACTGAGTGTAAAACCCTAGCCTTTGGCACAAAACTTGAGGCCTTCTTCTCTTTTACGCCATTGCTTCCATACAATTGTCGATTAATCTCATACTCCTCCACCCTAGCCTGCGTCATCCATCTAGCTTTACTTGTGAGCTTCTCTCCAACACATGGACATATAGTGACTTTCTCGATAATCTCCATTGTGACTATAACTGACAATCTGTCTACTGTTGATACAAGGGCATCTCCTACCATATCCATATTCTTCCAGAAGTCATAAACTTCATTCGTATATACGGTCTCTCGAACTTTAAAGAACTTCCTCCAACCGGCTGCAACTATCTCCAGTTCAATATCCACATTGTCTTTCTTCAGAGACTTAAAATCAAGAAGTCTTCCGTAAATCATTGCCGGCTCCATTTGGTTCTCTATTGGTAAAGGACTGAATGCACAAATTTCTTTCTAAAAGGGTGAAGTCGGTTACTAGGATTGAGAGTGTGAGAAAAAAAACGTTTGATATCAAAACAGGGTAATGAAAGGGTTTTGTTAAGGGTTATGCAAAGGTCGCAAAAAAAACGTTTGATATTGAAACAGGGTAATGAAAGGGTTTTGTTGAGGGTTCTGCAAAGGTCGATGTTAAGGCATATCAAGAGTCTTCTAGAATAAGTTACCAGCTGTAACTCACTCTTACCGTCACCGTTAACTCTTACGATCTTTTTATTTGGGTTGTGACGTGTCAGACGACTAATCACATAACATAACCAAACTTCGTTTTACTTTTATCATCTTAAAACTTCGTCTTACTTCTATCGTCTAAAAACTTCGGCTTACTGATATCGTCTTAAAACTTCATCTTAACTCGATCGTCTTACAACTTCTTATTACTTTTATTGTAAAATGTTTTATCATTTTAAGACTTTGTCTTACTTCTATCGTCTTAAAACTTCATATTACTTCTATCGGCTTAAAACTTTGTCTTACTTTTATCGTCTTAGTTTCCTTCTAGAACATCGCCACTTATAAAGATCATAACTTTTTACTAAGACGTCCAAATTTCTCATACTATATACCGTCGGAAAGATAAAAGAAAGATCTACAACTCCCAAGAAGGCATCTTTGCCAACATCTATCCAGATTAGGCTTTTGTTGAGGATTCTACAAAGGTCGATGTCAACGCATATCAAGAGTGTTCTAAAATAAGTTACCAGTTGTAACTCAATCTAAATGGAACTTGGAATACTAGACATGCTACTCTGAACAAAGGAATGCAACTAGAGGGATCCGGGCATCAATGTTCGCGAGAATGGATTCCTCGTCAAGTAAGTTTGGGGGGTGTGGACACACTTGCGCGAATTCGAGTAAAGGCTACGTGTCAGACGGCAAATCACATAACATAACCAAACTTCGCCTTACTTCTATCGTCTTAAAACTTCGTCTTACTGCTATCGTCTTAAAACTTCGTCTTACTTTTATCATCTTAAAACTTCGTCTTACTTATATCGTCTTAAAACTTCGACTTACTTCTATCGTCTTAAAACTTCGTCTTACTTTTATCGTGAAACATTTTATCGTCTCAAAACTTTGTCTTACTTCTATCGTCTTAAAACTTCGTATGACTTCTATCGTCTTAAAACTTTGTCTTACTTTTATTGTCTTACTTTCCTTCTAGAACATCGCCACTTATAAAGATCATAACTTTTTACTCAGATGTCCAAAATTTTCATACTCGGTAAACATTTTCCAGATCACTACCAATCGTTTTTCTATTATTATTAAAGAAACATGATAATTATTAATAAAAACAATACACGGAAAAAGTTTGGCATTTTACAAATTACAGGCTAATTATGGTTACAATTCTAATTACAAATCAATGCGAACTCATTCAATTGAAGTCCGTCACGCTGAACTCGATTATTACCTATAAGATTGTTGCATCAGCTCCCACCAACTACCAGATCGAATCCACCAAAGATGCTCATGAACTCCTCCAACCGCTCAGCATTCAGTTGCTGATCGTTTCCGAGTGGTTTCTTCGGATAAGGATCACTCAATTCATTTTAAATTGATGTTCGCAAAAGTAAGACGAAGAGGAGAAGCAAAAATCAGATGAAGCGCGAAGAGAAAGAACTCAATTGCTACCTGTAAGATTGTTGCATGGGCTGACCAATAAGTCTTCGGGGAAAATTCCACTTACACCATTGTTAAAGACTACGATTTGATTGTTGGTATTGCAAAGAGATGACGTCGTGGTACTAAATCTTTCATCTTTCCTTGCGGCAAAGCTACAATTACTATGAAGAATGTTGGTTGAGTTGAAATGATCAAATCGCACTCTTTAACAATGGTGTAAGAGGAAATTTTCCTGAAGGCTTATTGGTCAGCCCATGCAACAATCTTACAGGTAGCAATCAAGTTCAGCGTGTTGCTTTTGTCTTCGCGCTTCGTCTTATTTTTCTCTTCGCGCTTCATCTGATTTTTGCTTCTCCGCTTCGTCTTACTTTTGCGAACATCAATTTAAAATGAATTGAGTGATCCTTATCAGAAGAAACCACTCGGAAACGAACCGCCATCCCCTTGATGTCATTTCCAAGTCGCATTAAATTTCATTTATAAATTGCATAATCCTTCTTGGAGTAAAGGAATTGGAGAGAGGTGCGATTTTCGATCGTTCGATATTTCTTCTCGCCGTCTCAATCCGTATCTTTACTTTACAGCTTATATACCTTACAAATCCACTTCTATTTAACCTATTTAATATAGCAGTCATCATTTAATACAACTCAATTTATTCTTGAAAACCCAACATTAAGATGTCTTCCTCTTCTCTACACATGTAAACTTTTTTTTTACGTTTCTCTAGCAAAATCACTTCTGTTTCGCTGTATCATCTTGGAATTCTGCCCCTCATTTAATGCAGCGCAATGATCCATTTTAGCCTCAATTATTCAAAAGTTGCCAATAAGTCACATCGAAATTTCTTCCCTACCAGACGGTCTGCTAACTCCTTTATATTGAAACTTCTAAACTTTTCTCCTCTGACTTCAATCAAACATTTCTCCCTCGAAATTCAACTGCCCTCTTCTTTTGCATTCTTCTTGTTTAACCTAAATACATCAGATCCTCCATTCCAGAAAGATAAAAACAGTGAAAGTTACGTCTTCTATTTCAACAAACAAACAACAACCGTTCATATTAGTGAGCCATTCTTTTGTGCATTACTTTTTTTTTCCAATGTTTTATATTTATTGTTTCAATAAAATCGTTTCTTTATCTCCTACTTATTACATTTTTTTCCTCGTCTTATCATGATGACTACATTTACACTCCTTTTTTTAAAGGTTTCGTCCTTATTCTCTGGTGCATTCTTCCACTGCTGAGGTATGGTCATAATTATTTTTTCTCAATTGTTTTTGACTCATTCTAGTTTTTACCGTCTATATATATTAGAACAAAAAATCTTAACTGGTCAATAAAGTTACGCAAAAGATATTTGAAGAATGCCATAAAAGAGACATACGATTTCTTTCCCATGTTTTGATATTTATAACTTCAAAAAATTCGTTTCTTTATCTCCTGCTTATTACATTTATCTACACTCCACTTTTTTAAGGTTCCTTGCTTGTTCTCTGATGCATTTTTCCACTGCTGAGGTAGGATCATATTTATTTTTTCTCTATTGTTCCTGACTCACATGACATATTTCCGAATATCTTAAACCAAATTAAACAATATAAAACTATCGTCAATAAAGTTACGAAATAATTTTGACATTTATACACTGATTTGTTTATTTTAATGGCAGATATGGATTCTAGCTATTTCGAATGCAAAAGATATTTGAAAAATGCCATAAAAGAGACATATGATCGTCAAAATAAGCTAGATGAATTATTTATTAGATACCATGCACGAAATTAAAAAAAAACATAATAGTTCACGTGCTCATCGCTATATCGAGATGTATGAAACTGCTCGAATGATAGACACCGCCAACAGTCTAAAACGCGTAGCCATCCAGATGAGAAAATTGTATGAAAGATAAATTAAAAAATTTATAGATTAAGCTATCTTTAAAATTTAATGTAATTAAAATTTTTTTCTTTTCCATTTCAATTTCAATTAAATATATTAGGCATTTTTACTGCACATTTGGACAGATTACTCTGCTAGTTAATATTGAAGGACAAGCATTCTTTCTTGTCGTTTATCTTGTGTCCAACCTTGATTTTAGGTTCTGATCTTTTAAATGATTTTATTCAGGTGGAATATCTGCCCCGTTCCAGCAACAGAGGCCAAAAGCCCTTTTCCGGCTTCGAACACTCAATAGTCTAATCCAAGTCTCTGCCGTTCAAGTTTTTCATTCTCTCTGCGCTTCCTTTGGTTTTGTTTTTCAAATAGTTTCTTCCCTTCTCTTCTTCGCCAAATCCCATCCTCTCTGCCTCGTTTCTCCTAATCTGACCCCCTACATATTCCCCAAAATCTCACGTAGGGCCGACTCATCTCATATCGTCTTCACGTGTTGCTCTTTACTTCATTGATCAGTGATTAAAGCTTCATTGTCTGCAGTTTCGATTTTTCTATATTTGCAACTTGCCCCCACCCCTGAGTTTCAGTGAGAATGGCATCGGGGACATGGCAGCCACTTGAAGAAGGTGTAAGGGAAATCTGTGGGTTGCTGGAGCACCAAATATCTCCCTCTTCCTATTCGGACAAGTCTCAGATTTGGAAGCAACTCCAACACTACTCCCAATTCCCCGATTTTAACAATTATCTCGCTTTTATCCTTGCTCGCGCTGAGGTACCTGATGCTTTTTATCTGGCAAAAGTTTTGTTTTTTAAAGAGAAAGTTGCAACTTTTTTGGTGGGTTTCAGCGCATTTTTGAGGTGCTTGATGGGTTTTGAAGTTTAATTGGATTCCTTGGTTGTGGAGTAGTTGGTCTTCCTTTGGATGGTTTTGATCGACAAGTTAATTTGGTTCTTGTTTCTGTTTGTGAACTGACCTTGACGGAGTTGGTGTGTTTCCTGTAATTTTCTGATTTTGGATTCCTCAAAATGAACTTCTTGTTGTGGAATAATTAAAAGGACAGCGGTAATGATTGATCCATAAGTAAGGTTAAGGAATATCTTATACTTGTTTTATCCTTTGAATAAGTAATGTGCAGCAATGGATGCTTAAATAGTTAAAAGAAAAAAACTCAGCAATGAAACTGAGTTCCTGTTTAAGTAATTGTGCCAGCAGTGAAACTGAGTTCATGTTTAACTGGCGAAATATTCTTTTGTAGAAATGTAAATATCATGAATAACATCTTTAGCTGCTATAATTTATACGGCTTCTAATCTTTGAATACACGGGGGAAACTTTTGAAAGGGGAAATCGGTGGAGATTCGACAAGCTGCTGGTCTTTTGCTGAAGAACAATCTCAAAACAGCCTATAACTCTATAGATCCGTCACACCAACAGTACATCAAGTCAGAGCTGCTACCTTGTTTAGGAGCGGCAGATAAGAACATACGGGCAACAGTTGGGACCATTGTAAGTGTTGTTGTTCAATTGGGGGGAATATTGGGATGGCTTGAACTATTGGAAGCTCTTGTAGCACGCTTGGACAGTAATGATTTACATAACATGGAAGGTGCTATGGATGCCCTGTCTAAGGTATCTGCTTCATCTCAGAATGCCCGCTTAAATATTAGTGAAGATAAAAAAGAGTTAAATACAGTTGGCATTTATGCAACTAATATGCCTAGCCATGTATCTGAATGCTGCGTCACTTGCATTCTATAAGTATTTGGCTTGGAATATTCTTCTGGACTATTTTTTGAGGCATCTTTTATTTTTTCTAAGCTCAGTTGTTGCATGTTTTCATAACCCTCTTTGCTATAATTTGATCTTCTGCAACTAGATTTGCGAAGATATTCCCCAGCTTCTGGATTCAGATGTGCCTGGTTTAACTGAGCGTCCTATCAACATATTCCTTCCTCGATTCTATAAGGTGATCTTAGCGTTTCCTTGCGAAAAGTTAGTTATGAAGGTTCTCCTTTCTTATTTTCTTTCGAACTTCTTGGAGTAACTGTATACCCGTGCATTTCAGTGAAAAACCAATTGTTTTTTGTCCTGAAGAGGAATGTCTTGAACTGATTCCTTAACCTTTTATATAAACAGTTTTTCCAATCACCACACTCCTCATTGAGGAAGCTTGCCTTAGGTTCTGTGAATCAATACATTATGTCAATGCCTGCTGTAAGTGCAATTGGCCTTTTTTTTCTTGATGGAATGTGGTTCCTCCTAGCAATAGCTAATGGTACGTGTGGAATACTTGCAGGCTTTATACACATCCATGAATCAGTTTCTCCAGGGTTTATTTACTCTTGCTCATGATCCTGCTGTAGAAGTGCAGAAATTGGTGAATATTTTCTCACTGGCTTATCATATTAAGTTCGAATTTGAAAAAATTGAGTTGAAAATACAGTTCCAGTAGTTGTTTCTTTCTTGTACTAATTGGTAGTTTTCAAATTGAAATTTGCAGTTTTAGTAACTATTGCATTTCCTGGTTATTTAGGGCTTCTACTCTGAGTGTCTTCATTGTTATAGATGTTTGGTGTTCTTATGCTGATTGCTGCATTTGAATTCTTGTAGAATCTTGATGGAATGCAAAAAAAATCAAATTTGTTTCTTACGCTTGGATTTACTTATCATTTCCATGCATTGAACAGGTTTGTGCTGCTTTTGTTCAGCTAATTGAGATCCATCCTACTTTCTTAGAAGTAAGTCTTCTTAATTCTTATTTACATGCCTGTGGTTTCTGATTATAACTTTGAATATCATGCTGCTGATCGTCTATTATTTGGTAGTTGTTTTTGAGTTTATCTTTCTGTCTACTATGGAATATTTCAGTTTACACATTCTCAGCTTTTTCTGTACTACTTTGGGTATCTCCTTCCTCTCATTTTTTCATTGATCGGTCTTTCCACAAACTTCAGCCGCATTTCAGAGATGTACTTGAATACATCTTGCAAGTCAACAAGGATGGTGATGATGAAGTGGCTCTTGAAGCATGTGAATTCTGGTGATCCTCTGGTTCTGTTACATCTGATTATATTGACATCTTGTTGCTTCAAATCTTCTCAGGGACTCGGAAATCTTAATAAGTTACCATCTACAAGATCCCTTTTCTTCTTGAAAGTTTTGTTTGCTATATGTGTCACAGTTGAAGCAACACTGTTTTTCAAACACTTTTGAGTTTGAAAGACCCTTCTATGCCATATTCTATGCCACCAAACATGAAGAAATACGAGACTGGTGTTCTGTATTCTTTAAACTTTTGATATTGTGATGTAAAAGAGCTTAAAGTATATAGAAGAAATAAAAGAGGAAAAATTAGTCAACAACAAGTCTTAATTTGGTGGGATGAGGATTGAGAATTGAGTTGACAACAAAAGATAAGAGCTGAAATTTAGATTGTGATAGGATTCCTTATTTGATAGGAAGTAGTGATAAGCTAAATATGTTATTCTATTTTAGATATGTTATTCTAGTTGTTTAGGACTTATAGAATATCTATTCCAATAGAATTTAAATTGGGAACCCTTTCCTACTATAATAAGGGTTGCAAGAACTATATATATATGTGTGTGTATTCTTCTCTTTATCAATAAGAAGCAATCTGGAATTTTTCTACAAACTTGAGTGTTCAACTAGAAGTTGTGATGCTTTCTTCTAAGTGTGATTTTTAGACCGTACGAGCGATTTCTAGTTTCCTACTATCCATTCCTTGTGTCCTTCACAAAATTCTAGCAACCCTATCGTAAATTCCAGCCCACCAAACTTAAATTCTAGCCATATTAAACTCTGAAAACCTAAGCCTAAATTTTCAGCAATCAAACCTTAAATTCCCAACTTTAAAAAATTTTGAAAATTCTGCATTTCTTAGCAAAAATTTGACCTTGAAACCGGATATTCCATTCTTCCTAAGTTTATGTTTTTAGCTACTAGTTAAAAATTCCTCTGTTTGCCCTACATCATATTGATACAAAGTTTATGCCTGTTTCATTCTTAATAGTTGCAGCATATTACTACTTCCTATATCTTCTTTCTTTAGGCTGCTTACGTTTAAGTTATAATTGGCAGGTCTGCATACTGTGATGCACAGTTACCCCCTGAGAACTTGAGAGATTTCTTGCCACGTCTAATTCCAGTATAGCTTTTAATTGCATTTCTCTGAATATCTGCCAGTAACTACTTTTTTCAGTCCGTGCAAACATTGATGCAAATTCCAACTTTTCCAGATTTTGCTTTCAAATATGGTGTACGCAGATGATGATGAGTCACTTCTTGAAACAGAGGTTAACATTTACCTTGTTATATTTTTTATGATTTATATTCATCACATTGTGATTAATTACCCATTTCCTGCAGGAGGATGAGTCTCTTCCAGATCGAGACCAGGTTCAGTCCATTTGATTGCTGTTATTGGATTTCTGGGTATTTTTGATGTGTTATCAACTCTTCGTATGACTTGTTTCTTGTTTTATGTTGCATCATTTTTATTCATTGCAGGATCTGAAACCACGTTTTCATACATCAAGATTTCATGGATCAGAGGGTGCAGAAGACGATGTAAGTAACTGAAGCCTAAATACGTTAACTTAATAAGCTTGGCCAATTAATGGTTTCGTTATTACAGCAGACTGACTCCATGCTCTAGGCGTAGAAAAATGAGATTGTTTTCATTTTCATAACTTTGTGATGTTTTCAGGATGATGACATTGTTAATGTGTGGAATTTAAGAAAATGCAGTGCGGCTGCACTTGATATTCTCTCCAATGTGTTTGGGGATGAGATTCTTCCATCATTAATGCCTGTTGTTCAGGTGATTTATTTTTCTTAGTTGTACTAGTATAATTATGGAGAACCTTTTCTTTCATTAATTTTATTTGCATTACTAGGCCAACATGAGTCATATTTTGCTTGATTTCTGCATGTTAGATACTATTTTCAGTTTTCCTCCATTATCTTGAACTAACAATAGAAACAGTTGTTCCTATTGTTTCGTCATGAAAACATCTTTTATAGAGCTGTTGCTTTAGACCTCTACATTAAATTGAAAACAAAATTTTGCCTGGACCGTATGCTTATTGATGGCCCTTTTTTTTTCCTCCTCAGATGTTGACAAATTTTTTTAATCTCTCTTTGTTGAGTTACCACAAATCAGATTACCAAAAAATAGTTATAGCAGGAGTTGGTAACATTAGTTTTGAACTACAAGGACACTATTACTATCAAGCTTTTAAAAGTACAGAAAAGAAATGGGATTAGATGTACTTAAGCTCTAGGAATTGATGATGAATCTTTCTATTAAAGCTAAGTAAAATAGTTTTGCTTCTTTCTTGTTTATTTTTTCGATGCATGAGATGCTTCAAAAGTTCACATTATTGGGAAAGTAGTAGTGATGTTTTCACATCGTTCTACATGCTCCTCACAGTTGTCTGCTGGATTTTGCATTTGCTTAGTGGTATTATTGTACCAACTAGAGGATTTGGGTGGAAGTCTATAAATTACTTTCACTGGAGTATTGGTTCTTTTCCATAAGTAGTAATTATCTGTGGTGAAACGAGTGACTTATAGGATGTATCTTTTGTTATCTTAAAAAGAGTAGCTGTGTCTGTTGCCCTTTTGTTGTCTTTTGGCAACGGGTCGGATTTTCTAAACAAGTATTACTCTATGGTATTTGTATTGGTTTTAACAATATAGATGAGCCATTTTCTTGTAGCTAACTTTACTGTTTGGGATCCTTGTTTCATTTTTTAAATACTACAGACCAAGTTAGCAGCTAGTGGTGATGAAGCTTGGAAAGACAGAGAAGCGGCTGTCTTGGCTATTGGTGCTGTGGCTGAGGGTTGCATTAGTGGTCTCTATCCCCATTTGCCTCAGGTGAAGCCTTTTTTCATTCTTCCAAGTGCTTATTTTTAATTACGAAAGATACTGACATCAGTTTTTGACAATTAGACCTATTGTTATTATGTCTATTGAGGTTGCTTAAATGGAACTTATAAATAGTTTTACGTCAGAAACTGAGAAGAATAACTCTGTATATGGTTGAGTATCAGTTGTCTGCCCTTAGATCTGGAATTTTCAAATTGCAATAAACTTGCTGATATCTTGCTTTAGTTGACAGCGACTCTACAGAATGGGTTGAATGCTTTAATTTCAGTTGTTTAGTTTTGTATATGGTTTTTGTCCTCTATCGTATGCCTATGTGATGATCTAAGATTCACGTTGAGCTTTTATTTTAGCCACTGAATTTAATTGTATTAGAAGCCTTTGATTTGCACTTAATGTATTAGAAGTCAAGTTGGTGTTGGAGTCTTGGTTATGTGCTGTTCTAGAAGTCCTTCTAGGATAAGTCTTAAGAGGTGGTATCGTATCAGACTTCTATTGCTTATTTAGAAATATGAATGTCTCAAAACAAGTTTTAATATTTTGTATGTGCAGATTGTTGAATTTCTTATTCCTTTGTTGGATGACAAGTTTCCTCTGATACGTAGTATTTCTTGCTGGACACTTTCTCGATTCAGCAAATACATAATTCAGGTATGACTCAATTTCTTTATCGCAGCCGCTTCTCAAGATTCAGTTTGATGGATTGAAGCTTCTTGTAAATTGTTAATGCTGATATGATAAATCATAAATGTCCATTTGATGCTTAATTTGCATCTAATTTGCTTTAGATTCTTGATTTTCTTGGTGATTCTCTTGACAACTATTCAGGAAAGTAGCCATCAAAAAGGCTATGAGCAATTTGACAAGGTTCTTATGGGCCTTTTACGAAGAATATTGGATACAAACAAGCGGGTACAAGAGGCTGCTTGTTCAGCTTTTGCAACGCTTGAGGAGGTCTTTGCTAGAAATGATTTCAGTTGTTACAATCATTTTTGTTTTTTTTAATTAAAAAACTCCTGCATCATGTATATTGTAGGAGGCTGCTGAAGAGTTGGCACCACGCTTAGAAGTTATTTTACAGCACCTTATGTGTGCTTTTGGGAAATATCAGGTTCCTTCCTGGCTGTTTACAGTTTTTCATTTCTATCCCCTTCAATCATAGAGAATTGGATTTTATGTTGAATGATATTAAGTTCAAAAAATCTTGGACATTCATATGGCACTTTCTATACCTGCAATAACTGATTCAGAGACGGAATCTGCGGATAGTATATGATGCTATTGGAACTCTTGCGGATGCTGTAGGAGCTGAACTAAATCAGGTGTCAAAAGTTTGCACTGTGCTTTTTCTGTCACTTTCTTCTCGGTCCTCAGAAGTAAGTCTCTGACTTCAGTGCTGCCTTTGCAATCTGCAGCCTAATTACCTTGAGATATTGATGCCACCACTTGTAGCAAAGTGGCAGCAGCTTTCTGATTTAGACAAAGATCTCTTCCCTCTGTTAGAGTGCTTTACATCCATAGCACAGGTATGAATTACTGTCTAGTTTCTTTTGAGATTCATTCTTTTGGTTTGCTTATATGATACGTACCTAATTTATAGTTTGAGGCTTGTGCTTCTATCGATGTTGCATGTCTTCCAAAAAGGGACAGTCTTAGAACCATAATTGGTGCCATTTTATTCTTTTTTTAGGCACTTGGTACAGGCTTCTCTCAATTTGCTGAACCAGTTTTCCAGAGGTGCATAAATATCATAAAGAGCCAGCAACTGGCCAAGGTTTCCAGTTATTTCTGTAATTTTTACTTTATGGTGTTTGCTTCCTCAAATATTTGAAGTTAAGATCTCTGGAACTTTGGTGCAGGTTGATCATGGTTCTGCTGGGTTTCCCTATGACAAAGAATTTATTGTTTGCTGTCTTGATCTTCTATCTGGACTTGCAGAGGGTCTTGGCAGTGGAATAGAAAGCTTGGTACTTGTTTCTCTCAATTTTTTGCTTAGCTTATTGGATTATTTATTTTTATCCTGTCTAGATGAATAGGTTCAGCAGCCATCTACGGTTGTCATACTATTTGATTTCATGTTAATACAAACAAGTTATGTTAAAATTTATTGTAATTTCTCTTGGTTCTGTCTTAGCTTCTCTTCCTGCTGTAAAGTATATTCTGGCAGCTCAGTTTGTAATAGAAAGCATTAACATTTTGTACATTCTTTCTACTTTGTGTACTCAGCCTGATAGACGCAATGATAGAATGTGTGCATGAAAAGTAAAAATGTGCAATTTGTGATTTTGTTCAAACAATCTTTTGGAAGTGGGGCTATAGACAATAGAAAGTTTGCTCCAAGAGGACTCAGCCATAAACCAGTTAGCCCAAGTAGGTCGATGGCATTCTTAGTATCCACATTTTTTAAATGCAGAAGTACCAGAGGAGTATAAGAAACATAAAATTAGATTCTAAATAGTGATCATTCGAGAATCTCTCTGTGAAAGCTCTTTGACTTGCATATCTCATTTGGTCATTGCACTTTTTCCAGATTTAATGTGGATCCACCACAAGTGCTGCAATTAGCTTTTGGTGTGAGATTTTTCTTGTGGTTTTCTTCTGCAGGTTTCGCAAAGTAGTTTGCGAGATCTGCTTCTGCAGTGTTGCATGGATGATGCCTCTGATATCCGACAAAGCGCCTTTGCCCTCCTTGGGGATCTTGCAAGAGTAAGTTGAACCTGAACCAATGTCGAACTTACCTAATTAAAATTATCTCTTTATCTTGACTGCTGATGGAAATTAGAGACTTGAACTTGGAAGTTGAGTTATGCTCCAGGCCCTAATTGATTGCTATTATTTTTGCTTTGTCTTGGGAAGTCACAATTGATGCATTACTGTTCAATCCTGTGATTGCTCATGGAAATTGGAGCCTTGAACCTTTTGCATCCATAAAGGAAAAGCATCTAATCAGTACACTAATAAAGTTGGTAGTGGTGACTGGGAGTTAAATTATGCTCCTTTCAGGGAGCAGAACCTCATTATTTATTATTATTTTTCCTTTGTCTTGGAATTTAAGATTGATGTATGACTGTTCAACTCATAATGGAATTGACCAGACATGTCCAGTTCATTTACACCCTCGGTTGTCAGAATTTCTTGAAGTTGCTGCCAAACAACTGGTTAGTATGTTTTCTAAAGTTTTAAATGTCATATGCTAGTGATATATCTAACTAATATGGGCTCCTTGCAGAACACCTCTAAGCTTGTGGAAACTATTTCTGTGGCAAATAATGCGTGCTGGGCTGTTGGAGAATTAGCTATTAAAGTATGTTTGTCTTCTGCTATAATCTTCACTGGATTGCTATTTTTTTCTTCAATTTTATGTTTTCACTTACTGATATGAAATGGAGCTAAATATGAGTTATTCTGGATTGCAGGTTCGTCAAGAAGTATCTCCTGTTGTCATGACTGTTATCTCCTGCTTGGTTCCAATTCTTCAACAGCCAGGGGTAGTTATCTTTGACATTCTCTCCCCTGTTGATGACGATAATGTTGTGTGGGAACTTTTCCTTATGAACATATGTATTCCTTTTTATATGAGGCAGGAGCTGAATAAGTCACTTGTAGAAAATAGTGCAATTACACTCGGACGGCTTGCATGGGTTTGTCCTGAGCTTGTATCACCACATATGGAGCATTTTATGCAACCCTGGTGCATTGCCCTCTCCATGTGAGCATTTATTACCTTGGTATCTGGACTGGTATCTTCAGAACATTGTAGTATGTCATCAAATTAAGACATAGCATGGCTTTGTATATGGCAGGATACGGGATGATATTGAAAAGGAGGATGCTTTCCGAGGTTTATGTGCAATGGTATGCATTTGCTTTAGTCGAGAGGTTGATATCAGAGCAATTAAATCCATATTTTGACGTTTGACAACTTTCAGGTCAGAGCAAATCCATCAGGAGCATTAAGTTCACTTGTCTTCATGTGTAAAGCAATTGCAAGCTGGCATGTAAGTGTGCATATTCTTATCTTTGTAAGTTCAGATCTTACGATATATCTCACTCCATTGATGTATATGGCATGCAGGAAATAAGAAGTGAAGAGCTACACAATGAAGTTTGCCAGGTGTTGCATGGCTATAAACAGGTTAGCAATGCTGCTACTGACGACTAAGATCTATTTTAACACAATTTGTTTTTGTGACAATTTTTAAGTCTTGCACAATGTGTTGGAAATCATAATAGCTCTGATAAAATTTTGTGGATTGTTGGTTCACTATGAAATAAGCCTCTAAAAATTATTTCCTCAAGCCTTTCTTGTGCAATAAGTTCAAGCTTTCAAATCTTCTACAGTGCACTGACCTGTAAGGAGATACTTGCAAACTCTTTTTCTTCTATTCAATTCTTCTCCTCTTCTATAAAAAAAGTAAAATATTGTGAAGAAAAGAAGCAGAAGTTGAATCTTGTAAACCTTGGATAAGAATTTGAAAACCTGAAGTGAAATGGAAGTTCTTCCTGGAAGGCCAGTTGCAAACACTTGCTGTTTAATGCGGCTGTCATTGAGCTATTTCTAGTTGAGATTTATTATTTATTGTTTAAATATGAAGTGATAGAATAGACAGTGTATCTTTGTTTTTGTCTGAGCTAGTAGAAATTGGTGGTGGAACTAAAGGTTCCCTTTCTCTATTTCAACGCCTCTTGTGACAACGTATGTACTTCTCTGGAACTCCTTGAGCTTTGAGTACTGATAATATTGCAAACAGCACAAGTCATTATGGGATTGATCTATTTCATTGCAGATGCTGAGGAGTGGAGCATGGGATCAATATATGTCGGCATTGGAGCCTCCGGTGAAAGAGAAGCTATTAAAATATCAAGTTTAAGTACATGTTGAATGTGGTCTTCCTGATGAACTCTTCTGTATGGTTCTTCTGAGCCGTGTATGTGCGTTCGTAAGTCATTTGTGCATTACCCCAATAAGTTCGGGGCCATGATTAACTTAAGCACAGACCAGGGTGTTGGTCACAGTTTTCCAGGCAAAGTCGTTATTAGTGTCTTAATCCCATGAAGCTTGAAGATAATATGCTCCTAACAAACCATTGAACTGGTCGAGTGGACAATGGACGGCTAGTTTCAGAGTGTGAAGCTCTTTGGGGAACAGCCTCCTCTTTGGTCAAGCCTTCGATTCTTTTCCTTTTCTTATTGTTGTTTGTTTGATGGTTGGGGGTTATATTTATTTCCAAATTGCAAGTAGAATATAGGCTTTCACTGTGATTCCGAGAGGTTAAAAGGGGTTTGACGGTTTCATTCATGGATGTTGGCCATGTCATGGTTTGTAACTAAATCTGAGGATGAATCAGTTATTATGCTTCATTCAAGGATGCAAGGCATGTGGAATTTGTACGATATTGTATACCATGGAATTTTATTAGTTGATAGAAAAGATTTTGTCAGACCAGATACCAAAAGGCTTTGTATTAAAAAAGAGACATTGTTCCTTCTCTAATGAGGAAACCTTATAATATTTAAGTTTTGGTCCTCTTGCCAGAGCAAACCTTATAATATGAAACTACATTTGAAGACACAATCTTGGTATCCTATTAACAGAAACCATCCTTAAGGAAATAAGTAAAACTATGGATGCCAACAGATCGTAAGTTAGTAAGAAGCGATTATAAGGAATTGATGGAACTAGATGCATATCCGGAAGTGAGTCAGGAAAGAAGAGATTATGAATTAAGAAAGGCAAATAAGAATTAACAAGGAGGAAAGAAGGGGGAGGTACATTAAGATGGAAAAGAATTAGTTGCCGCTACAATGGAGGCATCTGAAGATCAAAAAGGAACTGAGGAGATCTAAAATATTGATACAGGGAGAAAACAAAATCAACAAGATATTGTAAGGGGTAGTCCTAAAACTTATAGTATCTTTAGACAATAGGTTAAGTCAAGAATCAATTGAGGATGGTTTTGAATGTGACAAAAGAAGGAAGTCTGGGAGGAACAAAGGGTCTAAAGGATTTTTAACTAAAAGATCTTATTCATATCAGCAGTACTTTGGAATCTAGGGTATGTTTGGGAGTTTGGGATAGAATGGAATGGAACGGTAATTAATAGAGCGGAATGGAATGGAATGAAATGAGCCACTCCATTGTTTGGAAGTTTAAATAAAATAAGAGAGGGTTGGAAGGCAAGCCATGCCATTCCATCCCTTACCCCCCAATTTGGGAGGTAACAAAATATTGCATTTTGGATGGCAAAGGATGACTTCCAAAGAATGACATCAATTGTCATTCCATCCTGTTTCAAAATAGACTCCCAAATAATGGTCTGAGTCATTTAGGTCATTTCATTCCATTCCCTTTCATCCCTCCGCCCACATCCAAACATACCCTAAGGGGCATCAAACGCCCTAAGGAACAATTTGTGTTAGCAAATTTTGTAGCTGAAGTCAAACTAGCAATAATGGGTTTTTTAGGGCAAATTGAAACAAAGAGAATGAGGAAGCTCAAATGCTTACACAGTCAATTGTCTCTACTATCCAACTACCAGTACCATCATTATGAGAGAATAATAATATCTTTTGTTAATAGTAGGGAGAGAGTTACTGAGCTAGACTCAAGTGATCAGATGGTTCATCTATATATGGATTTTATTTAGAAAAACATTAAAGTAATGGTCACCTATACCTATATCTATGGTTTGAATTTTAATTTCTAAATAAAATTGTCATGGAGCAAGATCTACGTTTCTAAGCAATAATCTAAGAACATTGGATCATACTAGGGGATTTCAATTCCACTGTGTATAGGTCATAAGCATAAGGAAATGTGAATGATAGAAACTACTCTAATAACGTAAGGGAGTGTTTTGAGAAAATGGGAGTTACAAATTTTAGATATGAAGGAAGGTTTTTCATATGGAATAATAATCAAAGATCAAGATGGAAAATAAGAATGAAACTAGATAAAGCTTTTGTAAATGATAAATGGAAGATAAAGTTCCCTAAAAGT
This sequence comes from Erythroxylum fimbriatum, assembly GCA_026770325.2. Classification (NCBI taxonomy): domain Eukaryota; kingdom Viridiplantae; phylum Streptophyta; class Magnoliopsida; order Malpighiales; family Erythroxylaceae; genus Erythroxylum; species Erythroxylum fimbriatum. The sequence continues at coordinate 2,178,958 of JANZLH020000156.1, read as the reverse complement.
ATAGCACAATTCATAGAACTAAGGTTTTCAGATCATTCATCAATTCTTGTGTTCAGTGCCTGTAAGAGATTGATTTTCTTCAAATTTAATATTTTCCTTGTTGTCCTAGAATGTTTTAATGGAGCTATCCTTAAAGGAATGGAACTCTCTATTGAAGGAGTAAAAGGCTTTAAGTGTGTCAGGAAGCTCTATTGGATAAAACTAGAGTTGAAGAAATTAAATGCTCGAAAGGCTCCAACAATGAACAAGAATTGTCTAGCCTTAAAACTAAAATACTAAGGATCCAACAATTTTTATATCTAGACCCTAAGGATATTACATTAAAGGAGGAGGAGAAGGAGGCAATCAAAACTTATAAAGAGGCATTATTCATTCAAAGATCTATATTAAAGTAGAGAGCAAGGGTATTATGGATAACAGAAAGGGAAAGGAACACAAATTTTTTTTCATAATTCTATAGTTACCAGAAATAATCATAATTGAATCAACTCACTCACTAAGATTGTTGGCTTCACAATCTTAACTTAACTAGAATTCAAGCAAAAAACTTTTACCTTCTTTAAAAACTCATTACGATATTAAGCCCTTACAAAGTCAACTGGAAATATTCTCAGATCTTTCATAAAGAACTAAATGAATAATGATGACAAGGAGTTCTTGAACAACCTTTTAATAGCTTAAGATATTCAAAAAGTTGTTGATATGTGCTTAATTGATTATACATTTACTCCACAACACTTAGTGATTAACGCTATGAAATGTTTAAGAAACTCATTTTAGTTTATATTTGGTTTTATGTTCAATTTGGAAGCATAAGAGCTTAAAGTGAGTTAAAAGCACATTCTTTGAGCCGTCCTGTAACACCCACATATCCCTTGGAAGGATATGCAGATGCCACACAAAACAGTACTGAAACAATCTAAAACATGCTAAAGCATTCCTAGAAACTCAAGTAACATACATTTCATTTCATAGGTTGGGACATATTTAGAACATAACATTCACATGGTACTTATCACATACAAGCCTTAAAATCCAAATCCAACCTATATTAAGGTTATTACAAACCTTCAAATAAAATACAAATTCCAATATGTCTCATTACATTAAATACAACTAAAAAACAAGCTGAACATTTCCAAAACAAAACACAATATCCTTGGCCATTACAGTTATCTTTGTCCGAGTCTTTAAACATTCTTATCAAAACCTATACGAAGGCAAAACCACCGTGCTAAGCATAAAGCTTAATGGGGAAATAACTAAGCAATATATAAATTGGCGATTGTTTCTAACAGTCATCTAACATTCACATATATAGAATCAGATCACATCTCAAGCAATCTTTAATTGTTCATATTAAAGCACAATCCAAACAATATGTATCTCAGAACAGAATATAACATATCAAAACTTACAATTATCAGAACATAATACCATAATATTAGATCTGAACTTTAAAGTACCAGAACATAACTTGTCTATATCAAAACAGTATCTGATTATATCATAATATAACTTAGTTATTTCAGAACAGAGCGTGATTATATCAGAACTGAGCATGTAATAGAATACAAAACAAATTAGCTTGCTAATCCTTTTTATAAAAGTGGGTAACAGGACCAGAACAGAAGATACCCATATTTGGTATATGAAATAGAAGAGACTTAAGTCTCTAAAACAGAAGACACAGAAGTGCCTAAAATCAGAAGACACCATAGTGTCTGGCACATAAGACATCTTAGTGTCTAGTTACAAAAGACACCTTAGTTTCTGGTTATAGAAGCAACTGTAGACCCTTATAGGCATACCTATTTACCCACGACTAGGACTTAACAGTTTTAAAACAAAACATTTCAGATTTCAGAATCACATGCAAAAGATGTAGTGCATAACATATGTCTTTATTCCATTTTTCTTAAATTGAACATATCCATTCACATC
>JANZLH020000156.1:2163159-2176914 GCA_026770325.2 Erythroxylum fimbriatum | reverse complement strand
GTGTTAGGTAGATGTGTGTTCTGCTGACGTTAGGATGCCGGACGGGAGGTCCGATGACTTTGTGTGATTGGATTTGGATTATAGAAGTGTGTTTCTGATTTGCAGAATTTTTGGGCTGTTCAAAATACAGCCGTTATGCTGCCCGATTTTCGAGAAAATCGGGTTATGGCAAGGTTAGAATAAGAATAAGAAATTAGTTTTGTTAAAGATAAGTGTTTAGTTCAAAGATGAAATATTGAGTTATTGCATGATTAAGAAGAATTAAGTGAATTGAAATTTGCACGAGGATGAGTTTCCAAAAAGGAAATTGTATGGATTGGTTATGATTTGAATGAGTTTGAAATAAGAGAAAGAGAACAGAAATATATGGAAAGAAAAAATTATATCGGGATTTTCGGATTGGTCTTAGGGTTTCCAACGCGTTTCGCATCGTTTCTCGATCAATCTTCGTTACCGGATGTCGAACATTCGGTTTTTGATTCGATTCGATTTGTATTCCGATTAGCGATCCTTCGCTTTCCTTGTTTCGCTCCGTTTGTTTTTGTTTTTCGGTTGGGATCCGGTTCCTGAGATCGGGTCCCAACATATGAAATCATAAAAATGGAGACTTTTACATTGTTTTATGTTTAGATATAGGCTTACATAAATCTTTCAATAATAGAGACAAACCTTCTATGGAATTTCATTAATCTTAATGGATTTTTGGGGGTTTTAATTGGAAGAACTATTGGTTAATCAATTTGAGAATGGATGGTTATAACTCAAAAGATAGTAATTTCGTAAGTTAAGAAATTTTATAGTCTAGTTAATAAAACCTTTTTAATTTATTTAATTATAAAGAAAAAGTTAATGTTAGCGGGAGTCTTACCCAAATTTTTATTCATATATGATTTTTCCCTTAACTCACTTTATTTGCTTTATTTCTAGTGTCTTGCTCTCTATTTAGTTTTTTTTAAGCTTAATTCAATCAACAAATCAGTCTCTTTACTTAATTAGCAAGGTAATAATACTTGGGCATTCCAATTCTTTGTCGCTTCCTTATAGGATCGACGATCTACTCACTACTGTATTACTACTAAATAATAGGTCTTTTTCCTAATATTGTGTGTAATAATATTGAGAAAGAGAAAATTATATAAACTTTTAAATTAGAAAGGTGGTACATATTGTTAGGCGTACAAAAATTAAACCTTATTTGAATTTTGAATTTATTAATCAATTTATTATTGAGCAAATAAGAGTCGATCCTACGAGAAAAGTTAATTTATTAATTATAAAATTTAAAAATGATCCAAAAATCAATCTATTTTTAAAAAAGAGATAGTTACATCCTAATAATTTCGCTTATATAAAAAGAATTCCAAAACAAAATATAAACACATATGATAGGTATTTAATTGATTATAAAATTATTCCATAACATATAGTGATTATTGACATGAAATTACTTAAGATACTCACTTTGACCTATATGTGATTTTAGGCACAATTCAGAAGCAAAGAAGTTTAAATGAGTCGAAAGTATGATATTTGGGCCATTTTTTGAAGATTAATTTTTACTTGTCTTCATAAAGCAAGAACAAGAAAATTAATAGACAAGAAGGGAAAAAAGAAGATTTAAAGTTGGTCACGGCTATGCATGTCCCATTAGGTGGAAGCACAAAATAGCAGCAGAAGAAGAAAACAAAAGAACAAAGCGCAGCACAGCCAAGGAAGGAGCAGTCCACACCAAAAGAAAACGACGCGGCATATGAAGGGGAGTAGCAACATGCCAAAAACGACAACACAGGAGGACAATCTAGGAATGAAACACAAACGTAGATGTCCTGCATAAACGCATACCAAACGCGAACGTTCTACATTTAATGCAGATAGTGCTTATGAAATGCAGACTTCTGTCTTCATGCATGATGTGTTTTAACAAAAATGCAGAGTAGTGGCAAAGACATTAGGGAGGCATGAATGAAACATGTACAGTAAGATGGACCAGCAATGTTTATTTGTCACGTCATAGAATAGTGGAGTGAACAGTAGCAAATAGAGAATAGACAGCTTGCAACAGAGGAGAGCTTGGAGGCATAGCGAAGGGGTCTTCAGTAGGGTTATTAATGAGGGCTGAAGCATTTTTTTGAGAAAAACCTATGAAGGACTAGACATCCCGACACCGGTTCGGAGGTGACATCGATGCCGACGACCCAGGTTAAGTGTATTTCACTATTTTTGTTGTTTATTTTTCTCCTATTGAATTTATTGTGTTATCCTAGGCATATGGATTTGGGTTGTATATGGATAATAGGATTTTCGTTATTGTTCGGTTATTTGTATATGAACTTATTGGGTATTGTGAAAGGATGATTTTAATATATTCATTGAATCATTTATTTGCAAACCCAATGCTAGAATTTCGATATAATTCGTAATTGTTATGTTGAAATTCATGTGTAGTGACTAATGACTTGTAATCATTAGGGATAACATGATCTATGCTAAATGACGTATCATATGTGGTTATTGCCTTGATTAATCGGTTTTCTTAATTCATAATGCTACTGCCTAATTAAATCTAGAAATTGTATCCTATGTCGGTGGTTAGGTTTAATTAATGATCGTATCTTGATTAAACAAAAACTAAGTGAAAACTCGGGTAAATTATTAGCCCACGATTAATAGTTTCTAGGAGAGGTTTAAGAACAACAGAAATATGTTTAATTAGGGTGTAGGCCAAGATTTAACCAAAGAATTGGGTCCCTACTGAATTCCCCATTCTTATCATTTTTCGCACGCTTTCTTTAATTTGTTTTCATTAGATTAGTTTTATTTTATTTTCTTATTCCAAAATCCAAACCTCCCTTTTCCTAAACACCGATTAATTTCATTTCAACAACTTTACACACACTCTATATAGGATCGACCTAGACTCACCGCTGCTATAGTATTAGTCTAGTTATTTTATTTTGACTAGTGTTATGACACGTTGTCAGTTTTAGCGTCGTTGTCGGAAAGTACGATATTTTAGTTTTTTGTTTTTGTTTGTGATTTAATTGGTGTTTTTATATATTTTTTCGTAATTGATTTCTTTTCAATTATTTCATGATCCTTTCTTTATTTTGTTTCGTGTTTGTGATTTATATAAAAAAATCATGGATGCAAGTCACTTTTTCTTTAACTCTTATTCTCAATCCTATAACCAAAGTTGGATTGATCAACCTAACTTTGGTAACTTTGGTTATGGATGGGATAACCATTAGAATTACTTCTATGATTGTTTGAAGGATACACAATAATTCTCATACAAACCAGAAGCTTTCTATCACAACTTCGATCAATCTCTGGAAGAGTTGATTAATATTGTGAATGCTAATACTTTGAAATTGTAGTAGAATACTCTACAATTCTAGCAAGATGCATTACCTCCATGGGTAGATATCAATCATTTGGAACCATAAAGCGAAGAGGAGTAGCTGTATCAACCCGAGGTGTACCCAATGGATGTTTATGCAAAAACTTTATAAAGTGATGAGGAGTTTGATAATTTTGAAAGCAATATTCAAGGAATTACAAGTGAAGAAGAAGTTGAGGAAGAGGTCGAGGCAGAAAAAGCTATATCTTTTAACTCAGAGGTATATACTGAGTTCCATTTTGTTGTTGGGAATGACTGTTTACTTTTACCTACAAGTTAGAGGAATTAAACAAGGAGGAAAAAGGTGAAGAGACATTTGAGATCTTTTAAGAAAGCATGGACTCAGTAGAGATCGAAAGTCTAAGGATAGGGAGAACGCTGAATGGGAATGATGATCAACTAAGACCCTATCCAGAACAACCTCGCGTGGAAGTGGCGCTAACTGTAATACCTGAAGATCACAATTTTGTCATGTGAGGAGGAAACATGGAGTTGAACCAGCGACCCTAAACCAAGGCACTTCTTGGGAGGCAACCCAAGGGAAGTAAATTTCTTTTCTTTACATTTTCACATTTTTTTTATATGCATGCGTGTTCTTTGTTGGTTTATTTCTTACTTGCTCTAAGTTTTCAATTAAAATGAGAGAAAGAATAAAACAAATAAAACAAACATTTTCTCGTTTTCTATTGTTTTTAGGATTATATAGTCATGAATAGTTAATGAATTTACTAGAGAATTTCATAGCAACTTTAGCATGTATTTTTACTCTTGTGATTGGTCGATATGCATTGACTTTAAAATAGTAGTGACTAGTGGTAGACAAAGCTGGTGAGATTTTGATCCTTATTTGACTGACACATTCATATCAGTCTCATTGTTTTTTTATAATGTGTGACCTTCATGACATGTACATCCTGATTTTGTCTTGAATTTCTATTCGAGACCACATTTTTTTCACATGCATTAATATGGATATGATTAGGCATTCTTTGTTTTTCCTAACTATATTATAGCATACCCATTATATGATTTCCCTTTTTGATAAGCCCATTTAAGCATTATACCTTTCCTTTTGTATAAACAACATTTTATGCTTTTAAACTTAACCAAATGTCTTACCCAAGTCATAAAGCTAGGGTAACATTTATGATTGGTGAATTTATGGATATACAAAAGTGTAAGTGTGAGGGTATACATATGTGTGGGTTGGTTATTGTTAGGATGTTTTGTTATGTCTTATCATTGAAATTCTCATGTTATTGTAGTTTCTTTTAATGTTAAAAAAGAAAGGAAAAGAAAGAAGGAAAATAGAAAATCACAAAAAAAAGAAAAGAAAAGAAAATGAAAAAGAAAGAAAGAAAAAAAATGAAAAAGAATAAGAATAAAATATTTGTTTAAATAAATTTATCAAGGAGGAAATGCATATTAGCTTGCAAACTTATTTATAATTAATGCATCTTTCTAGAGTTGTAATGAATGTGTTATTTGAGTATGTTGAATATGAGGTAGATTTTGGCTTAGAAGGTTCACTCTTTTGGTTTCAATGTATTATTGGCATAAATAGTATGAGTGACTCCTTCGGTTGGCATATGTTTCATGTGGTTTGTGTGTGAGAGCTGAAATGAGTTGTGAAATATAAGTGTTGCATTCGTCATAGCTAACAGTACCCCGTTATGTATGAGTGTGAATTTGTGCACTTGATGTCATATCGAGTGTTGCAATTGTTTCACTAACTTTAATGACTTTCCTGCTACTTAAACCAAATACATCTCACCTTACCTTTACCCACATTACAACCCTAAAAAGTCCTTTGATTCATGATTTTTCATGTGAACATTAGTGGTGGAGAAATGAAATAATGTGCAAAGTTGTGGAATGACATGATCATGAATGGTGTTGAGTGTACCTATGGACATATTTTAGTTAAACACATTTTTCTAAGTCTACCATTAGATTGCTCAATTTTTGAAGATGATGAATGTCAATTGATCGTAAGTAAAAGCTTGGAATGTTGACTTCTTGTTATGATTTTGAAAGTCGTTCATCTTTGTTATGATTATATATTCTTGAAAAATATGGGAAATGAGTAGATGTTGTATTTAGGTCTTTGAGCTTGATTTTAATGTTTTTCCTGAGGATAGACAAAAGCTAAGAGTGGGGGAAATTGATACGTACTTAATTGATTATGAAATTGTTCCATAACACTTAGCGATTATTGACATGAAATTGCTTAAGATCCTCACTTTGACTTATATATGATTTTAGGCACAATTCATAAGCAAAGAAGTTGAAGTGAGCCGAAAGCATGATATTTGGGCCATTTTTTGAAGATTAATTTTTACTTGTTTTCATGGAGCAAGAACAAGAAAATTAATAGACAAGAAGAAAAAGAAGAAAAAGAAGAAAATTTAAAGTTGGTCACAATTATGCATTTCCCATTAGGTGGAAGCACAAAACGGCAGCAGAAAAAGAAAACAAAAGAACAAAACGCAGCATAGCCAAGGAAGGAGTAGTCCATGCTAGAAGAAAACGACGCAGCATAAGAAGGGGTACAGTAGCACGCCAAAATAATAGCGCAGGAGGACAACAGAGGAATGAAACACAAATGACGTCTGCTTGCGTAAACGCAGACGTTTGTCTTCATGCATGATGCGTTTTAACAAAAACGCAAAGTAGCAACAAAAACATGAGCGAGGCATGAATGAAATGTGTACAGTAAGATGGGCCAATTCATTCAAACCTTAATTTTTACCCTTAGAGGTCAAATCAAAAATAATTCAAGGATCACAATACAATGTGCAACCTCGGGTCGTTTCACTTAATTGGAACCTAAATGAATGGACCTAAGTTAACTATATGTCATGCTATGCAAAGTAATTGGGAAAATGGGGTTTGATCTTTGAAAACATCAATTGAACTAAAATGAATTGTAAAAAGTATGTAAAATGTATTTTTGGATTTTTGGGAATAGGAAAACGTAAAGATTAAAACTAGTGATTAAACAAATGATAGATACCTCTTGAGAATGAGCTTTGGCCATCATAGTTCGAAGTTGATTTTTATGGAGTAGAAATCACTAAGCCTAAAAATGAAAACCTTAAAGGACTCTTTAAGTCCAAGATCTTGATCAATGGGACTCCATTTCTCAAGATCCTGTTAAGCGCTCTTAGTGTGTGTAGTGAATAAGTCCATGCAACAAGTCACTTTGGAATCTAGAATAAACTCAATATCAAACATAACTATGCAAGATAAAAGAGAATCAATAAGATCACAAATAGACATATATGAAACTTCATATATTTAAGCTCAAAGTTCTACATAAACAAATCCAAACCACTCATTGAATATCCAACACTTGATTAAACTATAAGCAAGTATGTTTAACTACAAATCACAAATCCTAAACCTAGGAATTTATAACTTATAGCTAAACATGGATTAACTACTGCCCCCTTAAGCTCATAGAACTCCAGCCATTGCTACATCTTTAAGAGGAAGGGAAAATGCCTAACCACACATAACAACCGGAAGTTTCACAACTAGGAGAGAATCCAAGCTACCCATGATGGAAGTCGGCGGTGAAAATGCTGGGAAAAATGATGGAGAGAGAAGAGAGAGATAGGTGGTAAGATGATGATCAATGATATGTTCTCTGTCTGTCGGCTCTCCTTTTCTTATCCCAAAATAGGTTTTTTTCAAAAGGGTTTGCACAGTGGGTAAAACTTTCAAAAATGGTTCGGGTCTTTGAAGGTTTACCGTGGCAAAAGGATGAGTTCGCCGCAGCGAACTTTTCCCGAAAGGTATTCCAGGCAGGTTATTGTGGCTTCGCTGTGGCGAAATTTTTCCAAAAGGTTCCTTCAATAATCTGCTGACGTCGCTGGGGTGAAACATCATCCTCGTCATGGCGAACTTTGCTTGTTGACTTGTGTTCTTGGTCTTCACTCTTTAGCTCTTCTTCTTGAATGTCCTGCAATAAAAAAAATAGTTTGTAGTATCAATTGTCCTAAAATCAATTAAGTGCAATTACTAACTATTTGTGAAAATTTTACCTTCAAACTACATTAATTCAAAGCAAACACTCATAAGCTAAATTAAGCACAATATCTGATAATAGGAGCTAAAAATTATAACAAAAACCATGAAATTGTCCCCTCAAAATATAGAAAACTTGGGTTTAATCACCAGTAATGTTTATTTGTCACATTATAGAATAGTGGAGTGAACAGTAGCAAATAGAGAATAGAAAGCTTGCGACAGACAAGAGAGATTGGAGGTGCAACGAAGGGATCTTCAGTAGGGTTATTAATGGGGGCTAAAGCATTTTTTCTAGAGAGACCCATGGAAGGCTAGACATCCTGACATCAGTTCAAAGGTGACATCGACGCCAACGTCCCGATGACAAACATATTTTTATAGAACAATCTCTATTGTTATCATATTTATATCAAATATCATTAGTAATATTAGTGAGGGTCAAATCGTTGTTACTAAGGTGGAATTAAAAGAGGAAAGAATGGCCATCCTCAATTTCACAAATGAAAAATTAATTCTCTTTCTAATGAAGAATATTGTTATTTTTTAGATGTTGTAAATACTGAAATCTATAATTCCTTAAAGGTCATCATCAAGGATGCTAACTTGGTGTCTTAAAAGCTTAAGAAGGTATTAATATAAGACATCATCAATCTTAAAAGAAAATCTTCATATGGCACCCATAAAATTTTGGATAAAGAGGGACTTAAGTCCTTTGTGTAGCTCTATTGGGAGGAAACTCAATCTTTTATGCTTTTTTAATTATCCTTTATATTTTATATTTTTTATATTTATTTTTCACGTGTTTTTTTTTTCTATTTTTGGTTTTTTTATATGCAAGTTTCCATTTTAGATGAATCTCATGAAGCTAAATATAGTAAGCAACATCAACTAGGCTTAGAGAAGTCTTATTGATTTTAAATCTTCTTAACTTATTTTCCACTCTTTGCTTACTATAATTTATTTTTTGTTTATTATATGTTTATTAAGGATAATGTATGATTTAAATGTGGGGAAGACATTATTTAAGCCTTAGTTAAATAAATAGGGAAGATTCCTTTTAAGTAAAGTGATTCGATAACAATAGCTTAGTGAATAACAATTTTGGAAACATAAACAATAAAGTAAAAGTGATTAAGAGGAATCATTAAAAGTTGGATCACTTTAGGTTAATAGATATGAGCATTAATGAGTATTATTATTTTAACACGAATTGAGTTAAGTTGAGCTTAATAAGTAGTTTAATATTCTATATATTTGTTATTAATGAATAAAGTGACTATGAATAAATTAACTATGTTAACTTTCATCTAATTAAAAAGCCAAAATTAAGAGTGGTCTTAGTAGCCATTCAAAATTGTGACCTAAGTAATTAGGCAGATTAATGGTAAGGTGTTTACTTTTGCGTCAAAAGGTTGAGGATGATGTTTTAAACAAGCTTCTCATGCTCTATAAAAACAATAAAAGTACATGCTTAATTAATTATTTTATATGATTGTTGAATGAAAAAGGAAGCTACTTGTTTTACACTAAAAACCGCAAGTATATGGGTCGTTGCTTGTAGCAAAAAGCGGATATTGTCCCACAGAGATTGTGCTTAGGCACCACTTAATTCAGGTTGCGCTTTGTTTAAGACTCGTATTGTAATAGCCCAGACCACTCACCCACAGATATTGTTCGCTTTGGGCTCCAAGCCCGTCACAATTTTGCTCTTCCCACTCTTGGGAAAGCGCATCGTGTGGGGGAGAGATATCCATACCCTTATAAGGCATACTTTGTTCTCCTCTCCAACTGATGTAGGATCTCATACTCTTCACCCCCTTAGGGCCCAGCCTAGCTAGCACAACGATTCGGGTACCGGCTCTGATATCATTTGTAACAGCCTAGACCACCCGCCTACAGATATTGTCCGCTTTGGGCTCCAAGCTCCTCACAGTTTTGCTCTTCCCACCCTTGGGAAAAGACATCTTGTGGGGGAGAGGTATCCATACTCTTATAAGGCATGCTTCGTTCTCCTCTCCAACCAATGTGGGATCTCACACTCTCTACCTCCCTTAGGGGCCAGCCCTCTTTAGGGCCTGGCCTAGCTGGCACAACGATTTGGGTATCGGCTCTGATACCATTTGTAACAACCCAGAACACTAGCCCACGGATATTGTCCACTTTGAGCTCCAAGCCTTTCACGGTTTTGCTCTTCCTACCCTTGAAAAAACGTGTCTTATAGGAGAGAGGTATCCATACCCTTATAAGGCATACTTTGTTCTCCTCTCTAAACGATGTGGGATCTCACACTCTCCACCCCCTTAGGTCCCCGCCTAGCTGGCACAACGATTCGGGTACTAGCTCTAATACCATTTGTAACAGCCCAGACCACCCGCCCACAAATATTGTCTGCTTTGGGCTCCAAGCCCCTCACAGTTTTGCTCTTCCCACCCTTGGAAAAACGTGTCTTGTGGGGGAAAGGTATCCATACCCTTATAATGCATACTTCGTTCTTCCCTTCAACCGATGTGGGATCTCACACATTTTCAAATAATAAAATTGAAAAATGAACTAAATCAAACAAACTAGCAATGAACAAATAATGTAACGAAAGTGCAGAAACTTTGATTTCAAGATTAAAGATTAGAGATCACTTTTTCCTTATCTTGTCTCCCTCCTACCTTGTTAATTGAATTATGCCTTATCTAAGATGTCCTAATGTTTCAATCACCCTCTCTTAAGGTGTAATCAAATGTGTCTAGCCAAATTAATTGAATTGACTATGTAATCTCTCAATCTACAAAACCGCTCCACCAATTTTACTAGTTATGAAGCTATCATATAAGTAATCAACTAATTAGTCAAGATCTCTCTCTAACTAATCAATTAACTTGATAGATTTAGGTCTATAAGGTGCCAACTCTCATTGTACAACCCTACACAATTTGCCTAACTCAATTTCTCAATATATTGTAAGGTTTAAGCATAACATTTATCAAAAGCATTCATTCATTCAAACATCAAAGTAGGAGTTCAACAAGTAGTTTAAAAGTATTCTCTACAATAAATTCGGCCACTCATAGTAGGAACAAGTTCAACCATATCATATTCTTCAAAATACAAAACATACTGAAATAAAAAATCTTACTTTTAATTTTTATCCAAAGTAGCTTTCTTACTTTATTTGTATCTGAAAATCTGGAAAATGGAAGCTTGATGGAAGCTCTTGATTATCAGTCCCAATACCCACCTTTTGCACCTAGAAGCTTGTGACTTTGTGTGAACAATCGAAAAAATATGAATGGTGGCCGCCGAATATATGTATGTGTAAGGAAGGCTTTTTTAATTTTTTGTCTTTTAGTCACCTAAGGTTTTTTCGAGGCTCGAAAAGACCAAAAAGTTCCTTGAAAATTTGAGTTTAGAAGTGTCTCCGCGTTTTTCCCAATGCTGGCCACGATCGTGGCCTATATGACATGATCGTGGCCTTTAAGTAAGCTCTCTGTCACGATTGTGGCATGTAGGTCACGATCGTGCGGGCCAATCTTTGTGCTTCTGTCAAGATTGTAACCTGCCTGCCACGATTGTGGGTCAATCCTGATGCTTCTGTCACGATCGTGACCTGCCTACCATGATCGTGGGGCTGTGTTATGACCTGGGTTCCCTCTGAAACTCCTCCGTCCTTTGATATTGACCTTGAAACACTGGCCAACACAAATAATTAGTAAACTAACACAATTCTAACATAAACACATACTAAATGATCGAATTAATGACTAAACACATATCAAACTATGCCCTAAAACTCGATGCAATTTACACTTATCAATGATTTGTCAAGTTCTTGAGAGAAAAATCTTGCTACTTAATTATGTTCATTTTATAAGCAATGTTAAGAATTTCAACTGAACTAAAATTTGAAGGATTCATGATTTGGTTTGCACAAAATTATAAGTTAATGTAAGTATATAAAACCCTAGATAGTTGATGAATAATGTATTTACACGGATAATGAGTACTTTTGATTGCTTTGATAGATTTGTTAAACTTCCATATAATTAAAATTTTAATTGCGTTGATTGTGATTAGGATTGGTTTGCTTTAACATAAGCAAAATTTTAAGTGTGATGGTATTTGATTTGAATGAAAATATAATTTTTTTTGTATTTTTCTATGTTTTATATCGAAATTATCCTAATTTAATTAATTTTATGTCTTATTTTAGGTAACTATGGAAGAAGTTGCCTAAGGAAAGACATAGCTAAGAATAGAGCATATTTAAGGAAAAAAAATAAAGAAAATACCATTTTTGGCCTAATAAATCGTAGCAAAATAGGTACTCGTTTAGGAGGAACTATTCTGGCACCAAAAATCGCGTTGCCAGTGGCTCGCGCAGGGGGACAGAAATACTAAGTACAATCACGCGGTCACTACGGGACGCTGACAGTCCCTGCAATGTCACTCCCTCCGCGATGAACATGGGTGTGAAAGTTCAGATCCCGGTGGCATTCAATGCATCGCCCACAACTTCTTTGCCAACCTCTACACCACTAGCCAATCTGCCCCGCCACCCCCTCTTCCTCCCAGTTTTCCCCCTCTCCCGCTCCAGGCCCGTACGAATCTGCTCGAACCTATCTCTCCTGAAGAAGTCAAGACTTCTTTCTTTGATATGAATCCTCATAAGGCATCGGGCTTCGACGGTTTCACTGCGCTTTTCTTCCAATCCCAGTGGGAACACATTAGGCTCGATCTCGTCCTATTCATTCAGAAAACCTTTAGGCACGAAATCTGGGAGCAAGCCCTGAATCGTACTATCTTGGTCCTCATTCCTAAGACCCCCTCCCCGTAGTCGATTACGCAGTTCCAGCCTATTGCTCTGTGCACAGTCCTGTATAAGGCTATCACCAAAGTGATTGTCAAAAGATTGAAAACCCACCTTGAAAAAATTATAGCCCCTACCCAATGCAGCTTTGTTCCAGGCCGACACATTGTTGATAACATCATCATCGTCCAGGAGGTTATTCATTCCATGCGGAGGAAAACCGGTAAAACCAGGTTTCTGGCGATTAAGGTAGACCTGGAAAAAGCCTACGATTGGCTTTCTTGGGCTTTTATCCTCAATACGCTCACCGCTGTCGGACTCCCGGATTCCCTCATTAATCTTATCATGAAGTGTGTTTCCACAATGACTATGCCGGTTAACTGGAATGGAGCCTTAGGTGACGTTTTTACCCCTACCCGAGGTCTCCGTCAAGGTGACCCGCTTTCACCTTATCTGTTTGTGCTTTATATGAAGCACCTTGGCCATCTCATCAAGCACTCCGTGGCCCGTGGATGCTGGTCTCCTATCACTTTAAGTCACCCAGGTCCCGCCATATCCCATTTGTTTTTTGCCAATGACCTCATCTTGTTCTTAGAAGCTTCTCTTGAGCAGGTTTCCATTATTAGGGCCATCTTGGATTCTTTTTGTGCCGTGTCAGGACAGCGCATTAGCCAGGATGAATCTCGTGTCTTCTACTCCCGTAACATTTCCCCCTCCACGGCGCGTACTCTTAATCGAGCGCTGGGTTTCAAACAAACCCTAGATCTCGGTCGATACCTTGGAGTTCCCCTGCTTTATGAAAAAGTCACTAACAAGACTTACTAGTATCTGATCGACAAAGTCCAGCACTGCCTTTCAGGGTGGCAAGCCAACCTCTTGTCTTTTGCGGGCCGCCTCACTCTGATCCAGTCGGTCATCTCTGCGCTCCCTACTTATATGATGCAAACGGTTCGCCTTCCTCGAGATTTGTGCGATGCTTTGGAGATGATTATGCGAACCTTTTTATGGGGCTCCTCCCCTGGACATAGGAAGCTTCACCTTGTTCACTGGGATCAAGTCTGCCAACCGAAGGAGTTGGGTGGATTAGGGATTCGAAACATTCGTGCCACCAATGACGTTTTGCTTACAAAATTGGGTTAGGCTCTGATCACTAAACCCAATGCTTTATGGGTCCAAATTTTGTCGGCCAAATATAAGTTGATGTCAATCATATCCCTCCCGCTCTCCATCCGACCGGTGGCTCTATGGTATGGAGGAGTATTAAGGCCATTTGGCCCTATGTGATTAACAGCATGAGCTGGATGATCAGCGACGGGTTCCAGACTTGATTTTGGCTGGACCCCAGGATTGCCAACGAGGGTCCCCTTATCCAACATGTTAATAATCTTATCCCTTTGATCGCGGCTCGTCGTTCGATCCTAGAATCGATCCTTGAAAATCGGTCAAAAATAATTTATACCAAGGATTGCAGCATAGGATGCAACCTCGGGTCGTCTCTCTTGTTGGAACCTAATGAAATGGA
>JANZLH020000156.1:2020192-2032232 GCA_026770325.2 Erythroxylum fimbriatum | reverse complement strand
TTCCCACCAAAGGATTTTGTTAACCTAGTTGTCCTAGAAGAACAAGAGGTAAATCAAATTGGTTGAGGATACAACAAAAAGGAGAAGATAGATTGCTAAAGGAAAAGATTCAAAAGCAAAAGTTTTGGATACAAGAAGAAGGAGAGGATAGCGCAGCGAAGAATTAAAGCTGTAGCAAAGGAGTCGGTAATACTCTTCATCTTATTTATGTTTATCATTATCCTTATACCATATCATGTATAGATTGGCATGATATTTTGGATATGTTGCTTCCGCTGCAAATATGATTTCTAAAATGTTTTAAAATCTACCAGTTCTCCAAATATAGCATGCTTTCTTTTTCCGTTTTAACAATATTAATAGGCAACACTAATAGTAATTTGTTGTCAAATATTTAAAAGGTAAAAAATTAAAATATCGTTACTATAAAATTTTATATAAGTAACAATTAAATCTGTTGCCATTTTAAACAATAATTAATGGTAATAATGAATGGTGTCGAACTCAGACCCACTTAGGCCCAAGTTCTACCTGAGTCTGAGCACAATCGAACTTAACTAAACTCAATTATATGTTATTTAATATTTAAAAAATAAAAATAAAAATAATTTTTTAATTTTTTAAATTTTGGATCAAGTTGAACCGAACAATCTGAAGTTGACCTGAAACTTAAAAATATTTAAAAAATAAACACAACTTGAAATTTGGTCAACTCATCGTAACTAATGATAATTAAAGTATTATTATTTAAAATTATATTATATATATAGATATATATATATAACAAATAAATCGTTTTTTTTCATATATTATACCCTCCATAACATTTTAGGGAGAATATATAATAAGACTTGGGATTATACACAGGCGCCAGAAATGTTCTGGACTTTTTAACTTTTCCTCTGAAAAATTACACTTCGGCTACGTTGCGACTCACTTACCTTTCTCGCTCTGTCTGTCGATCTCAGCTGCGTGATTGTCGTCTTCAGTCTATATGTTTGTTCATGTTAAAGAACACGTTAAACCCAAGTACGTGATCTTCAGTTTATATTATTTTTTGGGTTTTAAAAATATAATGCATCTGCATGTTCATGCTTGTCGTCCACTAACGAGAAAAGTTTATATTTGCCCTGATTGTGGTTGGAAAAAACATATATCACAAATCTCTTTATCTCTACTTATACGTTGGTTGTGGTTGGAAAAAACACATAAAATTCGTTTTCCCCTTGCTTCGTGTGTACCATGGCCTAAGATGGAGTGTTGCATGGTCAAATGTTTCATGTTCACATGTTAAAACTTGGATTTTGCTCGTACCTTTTTGTGTCTAATGCTTTGATTCTTACGGATTCTTCTTCAGGTGACGTCGGATTTGCTGCTACCTTTTTGTGTCTAATGCTTTGATTCTTACGTATTCTTCTTCAGGTGACATCGGATTTGCTGTATAGGTATTTGATGAAATGGCTGATAGGGACTTGGTTTCTTGGAATTCGTTGATATGTGGTTTTAGTCAGTGCTATATGTTTAATGGGTTCAGATCTTCAGTCCCAATTATACTGTTTCAACTATGTTCTAGGAAGGAGGATGTGATGCCATGTTTAATGAGGTGTTTGGGTTTATTTCGTGCAATGTTAAAAGCCAATGTAAAAGCTGACGTCATTACGATGGTTAAAGTGATATTAGCTTATAGCCACTTGAGCAACTGTAGTTGATTACATTAATGTTAATCATGTGGAGGTTGATATTTACTTGGGCACACGCTGGTAGATATGTATGGAAGGTGTGGATTAATGGATTTAACACATCAAGCTTTTGAAAATATGCAGGAAAGAAACACAGTTTCTTGGAATGCAATGATCACGGGTTTTGCAAAAGAAGGGAATTTAGTTGCGATAAGGGAACCTTTTGATCAGATTTGTTATCTTTATTCGTATTTGGGACGCGGTATAGTGGGAATTCAAGGTTCTTTCTGTGGAGGAACAGGACGTTTCCGCAGGGCAAGAAATTATCTATGACTTCTGTCCAATTGACATTGGGAAACTTAAACAAGTTTCTCCAGATCATGGTAATCAAGCCCACTTCTGTTTCTGTCCATGTTTACTCTTAATTTAAATATCATATTTGCTTATGGATTAACAGGAAATTTAAATGAGAAGGAACTGTTGAAAATATTTGGCAACTCCAAGGAGTTTACAAAGTCAGCTGCTTGTGCATTGCAAGGAGAGATACATGGCTTCCGCTTCAATAATCTTTCCAACTTAGCAGTTGCTGAAGCACGAGTTATTGTTGCTTGTACCTATAAGCATGGTACAGGTTGCGGGAACTAGGTTAGTATAAAATATAATGGCAATTCAAACAATTCTTGGACTTAAATTTTAATAAATGACATTCCTGAGACGAATGTCATTTCTTGGAGCTCTATGGTCACAAGTCATGCTTAAGCAAATCAATTATTTGTTAGGAATAATTAGGATTTGGATAGAGCTAGGTTGCAGCTATATTGAAATTGAAAATATTAAAGATAAAATAGACACATAAATTTTATGTAAAAAATCAATAAATTAAGAGCAAGGATAAAAGAATTTTACTATTAAAAAAAGCTGGAAAATTATAAAGAGAAAAATTAGATCCACAAAAATATACATAATATTTTTGTTTCTTTTTCTCTCTCTCACATCATGTCTCTCTTTTTCTACTTGTTGCGTGTTTCTTCATGTTATTCCTGCCTTTTTATAGGCAGGAGTGCCTTATGTAAATGGTGGTTGGTATGCACTGGATTCGGTGTCTACCATACCTAGTAAAGACAAAAGGGCTGACAAAATAGTCAGCCATTTTACCCTTACTAGGTATAGTAGGCATCGAATTCAGTGCCTACCAACCACAATTGTTGTCAATTCTCCCATTTAAAGATTTGATTAATAATCAATCATATCTTCATACTATTCTTTTCTACTTTGCCGCTTCATGTTGCTTACGTCTCTGTCAAGCCACACGAGAATTGACATCACATAAAATCTATCAGGTTATCCATTGTATGAATTTTCTGTATGTCTACTGTTCTTTTTTACAATTTCTCATTAATAAAGTGATATTGAACTCGAATGTGTTTTGCCTTTGAATGAAATATTGGATTCCTTACAAGATGCAAAGCATTTTGGTTATCACAAAATAAAATAATGTTCTCTTCTTGCAATCGAGTTCTTCTAACATCAACTTCAACCACACTACTTTTTTACTAGCTTGTGTAGTTATTACATATTTTGCTTCTGTTGTTGACGTAGCCACAACTGGCTACAGTTTTGAAACTCAATTCACAGTCTTTCCAGCCAATGTAAACACATATTTAGTAGTGGATTTACTTTTGTCAAGATCACCTGTATAATCAGCATCAATATATATTCTGACAGTAAAATATGATCTATAACATAATGCAAAATCTGAGGTTTCTTTGATATATCTGAGAATTCTCTTAACAGTATTTCAATGCTCTCGACCAACATTCATCATATATTGACTAATTACTCTCACTACATGTGCAATGTTTAGTCTTGTACAAATCATAGCGAATATTAAGCTTCCCATTGCTGACACATACGGTACTCGAGACATCTACATCCTCTCTTTTTCATTAATAAGACTCATACTTAAGGATAACTTGAAATTAACAGGAAGAGGGATATAAATTGACTTACAATCTTGCATATTGAAACATCGCAATATCTTTAAATAATTCTTTTGAGAAAGCCAAATCTTCCTATTATTTTTGTCTTAATGAATTTGCATCCATAAAATTTTAGTTTGTTGATCTTAAGTCTTTCATTTCAAATTCTCTAGCCAACCGTGCCTTCAATTATTTGATACGATCATGGTTGGAGTATGCAATCAATAAGTCATCCATATATAATAGCAAAACTATAAAATTATCTTTTTTAAACCTCTTGAAATATGCACAAGAGTCTGCATTCAGTCTGCTACTTTCAAGGTTCATGATGAAGGAATCAAATCTCTTATACTAACACTTTGTCGCCTGCTTTAAACCATAGAGAGATTTGTTCAACCTGTAAACCAAGTTTTCTTTTCCTTTTTCTTCAAAACCTTCTGGTTGGAGCATATAAATTTTTTCTTCAAGATCATCATAAAAAAATGTAGTTTTCACATCTAAATGCTTACGATGCAAGTCAAAAATAGTATATATTGTCAAAACTACTCGAACTATAGTGAGTAGAATCACAGGAGAAAATATTTTGTTAAAATCAATACCTTTTTTAGCATATTTTTTTACCACCAATTTAGCACAATATCGCTTCACTTGATCATCACCACTTCGCTTGATCTTGTAAACTCATTTATTGTCAATAGGCATTCTTATTTGTGGTAGCGAAACCAACTCCCATGTCTTATTCTTATGAAGTGCTTCAATTTTGTCTTGCATTGCTATCATCCACTAAGATGCATTTGAACTATTCATTGCTTCTTGAAAGGTTGATGGATCTTGGTCCTCAATTAAAAGACAATATGCAATATTGCTCTTCATAATATAATATGAATGTCAGGTCGGTGCTCTTCTTGTGCGAGTTAATCTCTAAGTATCTGAAACATTAGATTCAATTGGTTCTTACTCATCGTACTCTGGTGCAGCTTCAGAAGAATTATTTTGATCAACTTCTCTATCCACTTATACTATTGTAGTTTCTGGATCCTCTTGTACAGTGCCAACATTTTCTGCTTACTCTTGATCCTTATCTTTCATGAAGATAACATCCCTGTTGATAACAATCTTGTAGGTTGTAGGATCCCACAGACGATACCTCTTCACACCTTCAGCATTTCCTAAGAAAATTTATCTTCTAAATTTTGGATCCAACTTTGTAGTTTATCGGGCATTGAACATCACATAGGTAAGACTTCCAAATATATGGAGGTTGGAATGATCCACTGGTTTACTAATCCACATCTCTATTGGCGTCTTCAACTCAATTGTAGTTGATGGAGCTCGATTCACCATATAACAGGTAGTATTGACTGCTTTGCTTAGAATTTCTTATCTAAGCTTGTAGTTCTCAACATTGCTCTTGTTCTTTTCAATAGAATTATATTCATTCGCTTTACTACTCCATTTTGTTAAGGAGTATATGTCATCATGAACTGCCTTTTAGTACCTTCTTGCTTGCAAAATTCATCAAACTTTTCACCAGTATATTTTCCTTTATTATCTGACTAGAAACACTTGATCTTCTTTATAGATTCGAGTTTTACCCGTGCTTTGTGAAATTTGAAGATTGGAAACACATGTTTTCCTCTTAATAGAAAATACCTACCATCTCCTCGAATAATCATCTATGAATGATATAAAGAAATTTACACCTCTTAGGGACGTAACTGGTACTTGTCATACATCAAAGTGAATCAATTATAGAATTCTTTTACTTTTAAACTTTGATGTGTTAAATTTCAATTGATGTTGCTTACTCACAATACAATGCTCACAAAAGGGTGGTGAAATTTTTGTAAGACCTGGAAGTAGATTCTTCTCTACAAGTATCTTCATTTTTGTTCTGATATATATCCAAGTTTTTTATGCCACATCATTATAGATTTGTTATATGGACTAGTCACTGCAACGGATGTCTCTCCTTCTTGCGAAGTTATTCCCTTCAGCATGTAAGGATTTGCAACAATCTTCTTTGCTTTCATAAATACCACTGCTTCTTTAATCACTTTCATGATCTTGTTTTGATTCTCAAATATGAAAATGAGATCATCTAATTGTCCAACAGACAATAAATTCTTCTTCAGGCCCTCCACATGTCGCACTTTTTCAATTGTTTGAGTTGTCCATCATACATCTTTAACTTGATGGTATCGATATCAACGATCTTCAGAGTTTGATCATTACAGTTGTACACCAATCCCCCAAAGACAGAATCATACTGATGGAACCATCCTCTTCGAGAGGTCATATAAAAAATAACAGTTGAATCGAGAAGTCATACATCAACAAATCTTCTCTTGCCTCCAATAGTCGTTGCTGCTTCACAGACCATTGTGCGTTCATCATCTGAAGTGTTTGCTACATTTTCTTGAGGAATAAAATCTTTCTTATTTAGATTTCAACAATCTTTCTTCAAGTGCCCTTTCTTGCCATAATTGTAGCATTTGAAATCTTCTTATTCCTTAATTTTGATATACTATGACTATGACTTACACTTGGGTCATGTTCCATTGATCTTCCTCTCGTCACCATTAAGGCCTCCGCTTGTTGCGAATTTGTCAGCCTGTCTTCCTTACTTTTGCTCCAACCCTCTTCTCCCAAAATAGCAGCTCCAATACTATCGAAGATTAGAGTGTCTGTATTGTTTGTTAAATTGATGACTAGTTGATTATACGAATTTGTTAGATTTTGGAATAGAAGTTTCACACGTTCACTTGTCTCTATTGTGTGCCCCAATGATGTGAATTGAGAAAATAGAGTATTTAAAGTATTTAAGTGTTTCGTCACCGAAGTGGATTCCGTCATGAGTAAAGTGTATAGTTTCCTCTTTAGAAAAATTTCGTTGTAAAGTGATTTGGCCTCGTATAATTTTGTGAGGTGATCTCATATTTCCTTCACAATCTTCTTTTCCTCTATGCTGGATGATACTTCATCAGCTAAAGCTAGGTGAAGATTAGCTACAACATTCCATTCATCTCGCTTCACTTTTCATCTGTGACTCCAACTGACTGTTCACTAATGACTGCCAGACAATTATCTTTCCTCAAGATTGCCTTTATCTTCAGCTTTCTCATTGAGAAATTACTCCTGTTGAATTTTTCAATGTTGTACTTTGCCGCCATTACTTTTATCACAACCGTTTTATAAATAGGTACCTTTGACACGGTGAATAATATTCTAACTTTTCTTTTGATGTGAAGGATCCACACTTAGTGGCAACTACGAAACATACAATAAGTAGATATACGCACCCAAAGTTGGCTCTGATACTACTTGTTAGGAATAATTAGGACTTAGATAGAGTTGGGTCGCAGCTATATTGAAACTGAAAATATTGAAGATAAAATAGACACAGATTTTACATGAAAAACTCCTAAATTAGGATAAAAACTACGGACAAGAATAGAAGAATTTTACTACTAACAAAAAGTGGAGAATTATAAGGAGAAAAGTTAGACCCACAAAAATATACAGAATATTTTTGACCTTTTTGTCTCTCTTTCTTTTTCTGCTTGTGTGTTTCTTCATGCTACTCCTGCTTTTTTATAGGAAGAATTGCCTTATGTGAATGATTGCCAAATGGTCAGCCATTTTGTCCTTACTAAGCATGGTAGGCACCAAATGACTGCCAAATGGTCAGCTATTTTGTTCTTACGAGGCATGGTAGGCACCGAATTCACAATTGTTGACATTATCTAATATAGTAAACCTTTTTCAAGATATGATGAAGACTAATGTAAAGTTAGATGAGATTACAATAAGGAAATCGGGCTATTCAATGAAGGGGAAGAACTCAAAAGGAAAAGCTTTACTGGTAAAGTTTGTTTAAGTCTTTCTATACTTTAGTTTTCATCATAGTCTTTCTATACGTTATAGTGTATAACGTAGATAATACGTCTTCCTATAAAATTACAGACTGAGAAAGATAGAAGTTAGCATGTATATTATTAATTATTATATTTTATTTATTTCCACCTCAACTTTGCAACGTCTCGTAATAAGTTGTGAGAAATTGAAATCACTCTCCATATTGTCAAAGTACTCAATTCTATTATCATCCTGTAATTAACTTCTGGAAAGCAAATCATATCCTCCTCCTCTCTCTCTCTACATATATATCTACACGTCTAAATTCTACAAAATGCTGTAGCAATCTTATTACAGCTTTAGTACGGACCCCAGCAACTCAAGTACATAACTTTCCTAAGAGACTCCTCCGATTGCTTTGTTTTGTCTTCTCTCAATTTACTAGAAACCGCAGCAGAGGATGGAGAAGAAACCTTCTTGGGCAGCTCAGAAATAGACTTGACGTGGTTCTTGGCATATTGGTGGAATGATCTCATAGTATAGTTCCATCGACAGAATCCTTGGTCTTTCATGGCCTCCACAGCTGCAATACTGGTCGCTACTGCCCAAGTTCTGCTTGTTGAACTCGTGTTCTTCATTTAATTGCTGGTAAGAGTGGACACTGATGAAATTCGTGTGTTGGTGTGAATCCCCATGTGGGGTTGGGTTATATAGAAAGCAAAAGGAAAGGGGCCCAAGGTTTAGAGAAAAACCAGGAGCTATAGGCTAGAGCTGGACCACCAGTGGTTTCCAACTAAGCCAATGGAAATATGGAATTTCAGCTTTGGGTGTGGATGGTGTTAGTAACTTCAATGTCCATTTTAGACCCCTTTGTTACATTAAAATACAAAATTTTACAACTTTGCTTGGACCACGTACCACAAGGGGACATTGTCGTCACTTAGCTACCAAAGGGCACATGGTTTTGGTTCATAATAATCCAAATCTACTAGTTTTTCATGTATATAATGAAATTTCTTTACCGTTCCATCCAATTTTTTTCCCAATAATTTTCAAGTCATATGGTTACTGCTACCATCCAAGCTTTGGTTGCCGTATAACTCATTTTCTTACTGCGACATCTTCTAGGTTGCACACTATTCGTGTAGCTGAAGTGGCAGAGTAGAAGGTGATATTTGTTGAGAAATCGAACCACGATTCTGAAACTGAACAATTTCAATCACCATAGTCGTATAAGTATTCAGCTGCTATAATATTCACAGAACAGGTTAAGAGAATTTTGTAACTCTTACAGAGAAGGTTAAGCAAGAAGTATTAACTCCATTACAGCTTAATTATATTTATAATAAGTTTTGAACATTTTATTAATTTAATAGAAATGAAATTCTAATTTCAATTAAAATTTAATTAGAATTACAAATAATTTTAATTAAATATCATTTATGCCCAAATAAGATCCAATATCTCATATTGATCCTCATTTATTAAATATCTTTTTTTTTAACACCCTACTTACAAGAGGGGCTCGCAGGGAATCGAACCTGAGACCTAACCGAAATCAAGCCTCGCTCTCAACCATCGAGCCACACCTCTTGAGGGTATTAAATATCTCATATTTAATCATAAAGTTTTTCAACTTTTACAATCAAGTCCAAATTAATTAAAATAACTTTGCTCTCTTCAACCCGCTCTTTATGTGAGACCTATTAGGTTCTCAAAATATGTCGGCAATGATTATAAATTATAATTATAATTATAATTTATAATTAGAATTAGATAAATTAAAACTACTTTTAATTTATCTTTGATTATCCAATTAAATAATTTATAATCACATAGCAAGATTGGCATCTAACAACGTATAATGACCACCCAAATATTTAGGAATGTCAAAGTGGTTTTGACTAATCTTTCCATGCATGATTTTTCTATACAATTCCTTTCATCATGTAATGTTCTGATTAGACATAGAGCATGAAATTAATGTCTAGTCTACTTGAGTCCAATCATATTAATTATCTGTCATTAGTTATTGATTCAATTAATAACATTTGTAAACTATTTACAAAACGTCATTTTACTTTGACTAAGGATTTTTCGAATTAATATTAATCGAGAACAACGGAATATTCTCCCTAATTACTTTAGGGTGATGAATCTTATCTTAATCACACAACTACTTCCATTTATTTCATGCTACATCCAATTAATGTCGACTAAACGACCCATGATTAAATAGGTCATAAGTAACATCAAAATATAACAATCTCTATACAAGATAACCTTGGAGATCTCTAGTCAAAGGATTAGGTATACAATCATCACAATGAGAATTTCATAGACATACAAGTAATGTTCAAAATGGATTTCTCATATTGACTCATTTTAGTGAAGTTGTTCTCTAACAAGCACTAACACATTTGTTTAAGTCTTTCTATACTTTAGTCTATATGATCGACCACTCCCTTCATAAGGAAAAAAATGTTTGCTAGTCTTTTTACATTTTGTTGATGTTCAGTCTTAATAGAACAATGATTGAGAATGATTTAGGGATAATAAATAAATACAATATGAATCTTATAATTATAATCTCATTATAATTTCATTTGCAATATATAATTATCTCATAGGCTTTATCATATACATCTAAACATATATAAGATAAATAATGCCTTTAAATAATTGTCACTAAACTACAACCAAAGCGATCGGTTATAAGGTGTAAACCAACAATCTCTGACTTGCACTAAGCCAATCATTTAAGTATCAATTACAATATCACCATATGATGGTTATGCTACTGCTGGGACAGTGGCTGAATGAAAGGATTCTACAAGATTCTCTATAGTGAGTACTTGCTTAAATCTTACAATTTTTATCTTAATCATCATCATAATTAAGAAGATTTGCCTAAATACATACTTGGATCTTTGATGAGACCTTAACTCCTTTTACATGCCTAATGGCTCTAATGTTCTACAGTATTATCGTCTTGAACAATGCAAGGAACTATATTAAGTTCACTAAAGAACTTATTGATCCAATTAATCATTTCCACTAAATGAAATGATGCATGAAAAATTTGAATAATTTAGCTTATAATTGAGTGACATTTGACATAATTAAATTGGTGACAAATGGACTAGTAATTAATTGACAAATAGATCAACCATTGTGTGACAAATGGACTAGTAAGTTGATGACAAATGGCATAGTTGATTAATGGACAAGTGACCTAGTTAGTTAGAGACATTTGGCAGCACCTATGTTTGATAAGTGCTGAACATGTCATAAGACATATGGCCATTCCATTAGATGACACCTAACACCTTAGGTGTAAGTTTCAGCAGGAGCAACTCCAGCTACGATCATTTCTCTTCTTCCTTCCTCTCACACACCACCGAAACACTCTTCCTTGCACCTCCCTACGTTTGTTTATGTTCATGTCTAATTTTTGCACCAATAATCTGTGCTTCACCCTCAGAAAGTTAAGTAGAGAATCAGAATATAGTTGCCTTATTGTCCTAGCTGAAATACTTCCAAGTTCCACCTTGAATGTGTGATGATTCTGCATGTTTGGAGTACTGATTTAGAGTGACTTTTGAGCTAGGATTAGAACTAAACAAGTAAGTAAAAGATTAGTGTTTATGGCATGTTATAATAGAGAATTGATGATGATGAATTAGGATGAATTCCATATGATGTTAATGATTAATTGTGCTGGAATATCTTAGCTGTATTATTTTCACTGAA
The DNA here is from genome assembly GCA_026770325.2 of Erythroxylum fimbriatum. Taxonomy (NCBI): domain Eukaryota; kingdom Viridiplantae; phylum Streptophyta; class Magnoliopsida; order Malpighiales; family Erythroxylaceae; genus Erythroxylum; species Erythroxylum fimbriatum. The sequence continues at coordinate 2,020,963 of JANZLH020000156.1, read as the reverse complement.
CATGCTTTGGTATTTTGGCTATATTTTGATCTGTAGATTTCCAAATGAGATGATTCTTGATTTAAATTAAATTAGAGACATTTGACTACAATTTTTAAGAAGAAATTGAATTTGAATTCTGTCTTTAAGGGTCTTGAAATTTAGTTTGAAATTGAGTCTTAGCTTAGGTTGAAGCACTACTCGTGATATAAATCATGTCCTATTGTTATCGAATAAACTGTATTGATGTAGGCTGAATCAAACAAAGTTGTCTTCATAAAAGTTGTAGCTTATTCTCTTAGCTTTCAATTGGTATAAAGTTTGTAATTTTTGGATATTGGAATTGAGAGATATGAATTGTACAACTTTGAGTGCATGATTGCCTTCACAAAAGTTGTAGCTTATTAGCTTTCAATTGGTATAAAGTTTGAAATTTTTGGATATTAGAATTCAGAGATATTGTAACACCCAAATATCCCCTGGGAGGATACATGGATGCCACCCAAGACAGGACAAACAAAACCAAACATCACACTAACATTTATCTTATTTAGAATCTCAAACACACATATAATACATATCATAAATTTCAGAAACAAATCCAAAGAATATTTACAGGCCCAAATAAACTAAACAAAATATATATTCGAGCGACACAAAACTCAGACTCCTTTGGCCACTGCGGTTGACTTGTCCCAGTCCTTAATCTCTTCGTTCTGAACCTACACGGGGCAAATCCACCGTGCTAAGCATATAGCTTAGTGAGTAATAACTAATCTATATTAACTGATT
>JANZLH020000156.1:1861865-1872457 GCA_026770325.2 Erythroxylum fimbriatum | reverse complement strand
GCTTCTGATGTGATGGGATATATTTATGATACGTGAATTCATTGTGACTGTTTATTGTGACATGTGGATTGATACTGGTTTCTGATATGGTAAATTGTGATATGTGGCTTGATTGTTAATGACATGTGGACTAATTGTGATATGATTATTGTTAAATTGGGACAACATGCATTTCATACACTAATGCATGATCAGATGACAGTTGTGACCAGAGCAGCCACCGAGAGCTAAAAGCTCACCGCATTGGGCCTCGAGCCCACATTAATTCAGAGCCACAGGCTCACCGATTAATGAGCCCAAAATGGGACAGTTCAGGCGCTCGGTCATAACACCGTAATAAAATAGAAAAGTGTCACATATGCATCGCATACATATTTGATTGAATATTTTGAATGAGTGAAAGGCAAGAATGCCTTATACATTGTGATTTGCTTGTATACAATCATGTGGTACTTCTGAATGTGTTATTGTGAAATGATCTATGAATTGTTTGAGTGTTGCATGAATTGGGTGAACTATCGATGATGGTTCTTCACTGAGTTCGCAAACTCACCCAAAATTGCAACCTATTTTTTAGGATCGAGAGTAGACCCTTAGCTCCGGAGGGACTGTTAGAGCTGCGTAGATCATTCCGGCGAGAGAGGTTATGGTTCACAGGTCGGTCAGCTGGTGAAGAGATTTTGCAGGAGATTGAGGAATTAGACTTGCTGAAAGTTACAGAATTTGAAACTGATGAAGTTAATACAAGCATTAGTAAAATATTTGGTTGGAGAAAACGAAGTATCTTTTGGGATTTGCCATATTGGAAAACTAATTTTATACGTCATAATCTAGATGTGATGCATATTGAAAAAAAATATTTTTGACAATTTGTTCAATACCATAATAAACATTGAAGGGAGGACAAAAGACAATGCAAAATCACAAGTAGATTTACAACTTTTCTGTAGAAGGAATGAGTTACATAAAGATCTTTGCACCTGTAAATATCCAAAAACATGTTATACTTTGGACAAAAAACAAAAGAAAATATTGTGTGAATGGTTGAAAAGTCTAAAGTTTCCCGATGGTTTTGTTTCAAACTTGACAAGATGTGTGGACATGAGGAAGTACTAATTATTTGGGATGAAAAGTCATGATTTTCATGTGTTTATGCAAAGGCTAATTCCCATTGTATTTCGGGAGTTGCTACCGAATAAGGTTTGGGAAGTAATAACATAATTAATTTTGTTTTTCAAAAGTTTAACATCATCTGAAATCAAGTTGGCTGAAATGGAAAAACTAGAAAGGGAAATTCCAGTAATTTTGTGCAAGTTAGAAGGGATTTTTCCTCCAAGCTTCTTTGACTATATAGAGCATCTACCTATGCATTTAGCACACAAGGCAAAACTAGTCGGTCTAGTTCAATATCAATGGATGTATCCGTTTGAGAGGTAATTCAACAAAAATAATTGTAAGTGAAGTAATAACATGTTTTAACAACTAAATTGTAATAACCATATTCGTTAATATAGGTATTTACATCACTTGAAGAAAAATATCAAAAACAAGGCAGAGTTAAAGGTTCAGTATGTAATGCTTATTTAGTGGAGGAAGCTGGTACATTTTGTTCACATTATTTTGAGTCGCATGTTTATACAAGAGAAAGAAAAGCTCCTCATAATGACGATGGGAGAGGAACAAGTGATGCTGATGGTAACTTATCCATTTTCACATATTCTGGATGAACATATGGATGTTCAACAAGAAGAATGTTAACAGAGAAAAAAATTGAGGTTGCCTATGGTTACATTTTATTAAACTGTTAAGAGGTTCAACCTTTGTGCAGTAAGTTGAAATTGATTATTTGGGTTTTGAAATTTAATGTTGTTCATAACCAAAATGCATAATAGTTTTTAGATTATACGAGAAATTGTTACGCGAGCTAATACCAGAAAAAACACAGGATGATAAAGAGGTTGGAAGACATTTTTCTCGATGGTTCGAGAAATATGTAAATTTTCACTTAAAATATTAAAATGATTGAATTATAAGATTTAAATGTTCAAATAACATTATACTCTATGATATGATAATTTATTTTGTGTAGGCCTTAGAAAATTCAATAGAGAACAAGTTCATATATGATCTTATGAAGGGACATCTGCGAACTGTTAAATCGTATATCATGGTCATAGCATGACAACAATAAATAGTGGAGTTTGCATGTAGGGAGAATTGATGGATTACTATGGTAAAATTATTGAGATACTTGAAATTGAGTACCATGCATTGCCAATAAAACGAAGTGTGACTGGTTTGACCCGACTTCAAATGTTGGTACAAAAGTGCATAGCCGATATAATCTAGTTGAAATCAACAATCGAAGAAGATTGAGACAATTTGAACCTTTCGTGTTGGCAATGCAAGTGATTCGGGTGTATTATGTCCCTTTTCCCAGCTTATGACGAGATAACTCAAATTTGTTAGCCGTTTGCAAAGTTAAACCTAGAGGTGTTTTTGAATCACATGGAAAAGGAGAACAGAGAATTGAAAGTGAAGCGTTTCAGGAAGATTTATAAATGCATCTGTCACATTGATTGAACCCAAGTTTTCTATATTATTTAGTGACAATTTCATAGTTTTTGTTATACTTTTTAGTTCATATTATCGGATATTGTGCTTAATTTAGGTCATGAGTGCTTGTTTTGAATTAATATGGTTTGAAGGTAAAATTGTCACAAATAATTAGTAATTACACTCAATTGATTTTTAGGACAATTGACACTGCAAACTATTATTTTTCATTGCAGGACATTCAAGAAGTAGAGCCAAGAGTGAACACTAAGAAATTCAAGAACACAAGTCAACAAGGCAACAGACAAAGTTCGCCGCAGCGAGGATAATGTTTCGTCATGACGAAACCAGAAAATTTTTAAAGAAACCTTTCGGGAAAAGTTCACCACGGTGAACTCATCCTTTCATTGCGGCAAAACATTCGAATCATCATTAAACCCAAGCCATTTTCAAAATTTTAACTTACTGTGTAAACCCGATCCAACAACCCATTTTGGAGAAAACCTATTTTTGGATAAGTTACAAAAACATAAGGGGGAGCCGACAGAGAGAACATCATCATTTATTCTGTCTTCTTGTCACCCACGACTCCATCATTCTCTCATATCCCTCTCATTTTTCTTCCATTTTTCACTGTCAACCTCTACCATAGGTGCCACTGATTCCTTCTCAGTTGTGAAGCTTCCGAGAGCTATGCGTGGCTAGGCATTTCTTTCCTCTTGAAGATATAGCAATGGCTAGAGTTCAATAAGCTTAAAAGGAGAGTAGCCTAATCCATGGTTTAGCCATGATTTATGAAATCCTAGATTTAGGATTTGTAATTTTTAGTTAAGCTACTTGATTATAGTTTAATCAAATGTTGGATATTTATTATGTGTAGTTGGATTGGTTGATGTATAACTTTGAGCTTAAATATATGACGTCTCAAATATGTTTATTTGTGATCTTGTTGATTCTCTTTTATCATGCATAGTTGTGTTTGATATTGAGTTGATTCTAGATTTCAATTGACTTGTTGCATGTACTTATCCACTACACACACTAAGAGCATTTAACAGGCTTTTAAGAAATGGAGTCCCATTGATTAAGATCTTAAACTTAAAGAGTTCTTTAAGGTTTACTAATTTGAAACTTAGTGATTTCCACTCCCATCAAAATCAATTTCAAACTATGATAGCCAAAGCACATTTTTAAGAGGATTCTATCACTCTTGATCATTTGTTTTAATCTTTCTGTTTTCTATTCCCAAAAATCCAAAAATACATTTTACAATTAAATTTAATGCAGTTAATGTTTTCAAAGATCAAAACCCCCTCTCTACCCAATAGCTTGCATTTTGTGACACATAGGTTAACTTAAGTCCATTCATTTTAGGTTCCAATTAAAGGAAACGACCTGAGGTTGCAACCTATATTGCAATCCTTGGATTATTTTTTATTTGACCTCCAAGGGTACGAAAAAAAGGTTTGAATCAAATGGCACCGTTTATGAGGAACCAAGAAATTGGTTCTCTAGGTTAACTTTTGTCATCTTGCTACTAAGTGAGATTAGGAGCCTTTTCTTTTGATTACATTCTAAATAGTTTAGCTTCATACTTTTTAATAGTATAGGATTTCATTTTTTTTGCATATTGTCAAAATTTCGAAAATACAAACAAAAGGACACTGAACTTTCTGCACTTTTCATACTTAGCATTTTTTACACCTACACAGTTTTGAGCATTTCTCTTGATTGCCTTGTGATCTGTGCATACCTGCTTTCATACATACTTGCATAAATACTTTCACACACCTATATAATTGCATCCATTACTTTTCATCTTTTTATTTGACTTTGTGTGCTTGCAAGTCAATTTTGTTGTCGTTTATTCTTGTTTGAAATTTTCCCTTGCAAGCCCTGGAAAACCAAACTTCTACCTTTCTACCTTGAAATTGAGAGACGTCTGAGAAAAATCAAAAAGGAGAAGAGAGAAAAAGGGAGAAGCAAAGTAGTTGTTGAAGAGGAGAATATCTCAGTGGAGTCTAGTCAACCAAGTAGTAAGAGTGAATCATTAGAAGGTGTGATAATGGTTAAAAACCCAGCAATCTGCAAAACCCTAACCTTAATGCTAACCAACCTAGGAATGGTGATAATGGAGGTAATGGGGAGTATGAGCGAGTTGGTGAGAACAATGGAAACCATAGAAGAGGACCATTAGGGAAGCTACTACCTTTGATGTGAAATATTATCCTTTTACTGCTACTTGCCCTAATTTTGATGTGAATTTTAAAGTTAAAGGATTGCTTGTTAACTCTCTTCCTAAATTTCATGGTTTGACAGGAGAAGATCCTTACATCCATTTGCAATCGCTGTCCATGATTTGCCAGAGCATGAAACCGATAGGTGCCTCTCTAGATCAAGTACTATGGAAAGTCTTTCATCTATCCTTGGAGGGTAATGCAAGGGAGTGGTATATGAGCCTTCCAAGACATGTGGCAAATGCCTACCATAGTTGGGCAAATCTGAGAAAGGTGTTCTTAGAGAAGTACTTTTCTGTCTCCAGAACTTCATCAATGAGAAAGAAGATTTACTCTACACGACAAGACTATGATGAGTCTCTCTAGGACTATTGGAACCATTTTCAGGATCTATTATCCAGATGCCCTCACCATCAAATACCGGACGAGTAGTTAGTGCAGTACTTCTATGATTGGTTGAAGAGTCAAGACAAGGGTATGTTAGATGCAGCCTCGTGAGGTTCACTGATAGACCTCACTACTGATGAGGCTTGGCATCTAATTAAGAAAATGGCTCTGAATCACCAGCGGTACAGTGCTAGGGACTCTGGAGGAGTACACAAGTTGGGAGCTTCATCAATTCAATCTAGAAGAGTGGAAAGTCTTGAGTCTAAGTTAGACTCTTTGGAGAGTAAAATGACTTCTCAATTATCCCTCATTACTGCATAGTTAATAAATATGAGTGTGCATTGTCCACCAACTCCTATAGATCTCACTGCACCTAGCTTCGACACTTGTGGTTCTGTAATGCATATCTCTAGTGTCTGCCCCAGTCATTATGAAGAGGTATCTACCGTATACTAGGGTAGGCCAATTCAGAAGTGGGACCCCTATTCCAATACATATAATGAGGGAAGGAAAGCAAATCCTCGATTTAGTTAGAGAAATGAAGAAGGTAGAGGTCCAAATAGATTTCAGCGAGGTGGAGGGGCTGGTCTTCCACAAACCAATTCCAAAACCAATAGCAAGCTTTAACTGCTCCACAAAAGGAAGATACAAGTCAACTCTTGCATAATATAATGGCGTTGATGAAGGAGGGGAGGACTTCTAATAACAGCCAATTCAACACCATAGCTTCTTTGATTTAACAAGATTCTTCTAAGAATGCTGCCAGGTTCAATGCTCTAGAGAAAAGAATGAGCAGTGGGAGACAAAGGCTGAAAACATCAACTCCTATGTCACGCAACTATCCAATAACATGAGTGAGCAACAAGCTAGGAGCAGTGGCAATATTCCCTCCAACACTGTTATGAACCTTAAGAGTTTGAATGCCATCACTCTTCGAAGTGGGAAGCAAGTGAAGTTCAGTGATCAAGATGAGGAAGTAGTTGAAGAGGAGACTGAACATAAAGAGTTGCCATTCACATCTGCAAAGGTCAAGAAATCTGAAAGCTCTAAGGAGAGAGCATTGATAGCTGAAAAGAGACTACACTTTTGCATAACAAAGGAACAAATTCTGAGAGCGAACATGCACAGGCAACATCAAGGGAGCATGTGGAATCAAGCTAGCATGGAGCCAATGAAGCCAATGGTAAGGAGGTAAATTTTAAAGACCTTCCTTTTCCTAATTCATATTTGATGAGAAAAAGAATGACTGAAACCAAGCATGAGAAAGATATCATTGATTTGTTTAGTAGAGTGGAATTTAATATTCCTTTGCTTGATCTTGTGAAATGGGTTCCTACTTATGCCAAATACCTTAAAGACCTATGTACCCATAAGAGGAAGTTTAGGCCAAATGAAAGAGTCCAAGTCAGCTTAAATGTGTCTACCCTGTTTAAGCCTCAAATTCTGGTAAAATGCCAAGACCTTGGATCTTTCACTATCCCTTTCACTATAGGAAAAGTTATTATAGGGGGAGCTTTGTTAGATCTAGAGGCAACCATTAATGTCATGCCTAATTCTGTTTACACTTCATTGGGAGTCAAGACTCTTAAGTCTACAATTGTAGTACTCCAATTGGCTGATAGTTGTAGTACTCCAATTGGCTGATAGGTCTCTTAGCATCCTGTGAGCATTATAAAGGATATTTTGGTCCAGGTTATGAGTTTGGTTTTTCCTGCTGATTTTTATGTGCTTGACATGTCTTCTGAACTTGTTCATGATGCCACACTGATTCTTGGTAAACCTTTCTTAAGGACTGCCAGTAACATAATTAACATGAAAGAAGGCGTCATCACAATGGAAGTAAGTGATAAAAAAGTTTGTTTCAATATGTACGAAGCAATAAAACATCCTCATGAAGACTACTCACTTTTGGGTGTTAACATGATTGATATTGCTGTTGATGATGCCTGTTCTGAATTTGAATTGTAAGACGATTCCTTTGGTTCTGAACTGTATTTACTTGATCTTGGGGAAAGGTTTTCTGTTGACATTTTAAGTGAATCTAGAATTGTGTAGGTTGATACCGATATGGAGATTGATGAAGTTATTTCACCACAACATGGCCATCTGTCGAAGGTTCACTAGGAGAATCAGAAACCTCCATAACTCCTAGGTGGTTTCTTTCCTTCACTTGTTTACTTACTTTTTCCCTGTGACTACTTATGACATTTTTTGGTGCATTAGTTTGTTGAGTAAGTATGGGGGAGTAACCATCCCAGGAGGAAATAGCTTAGCTCTTAGTTTAATTAGTAGTCTTTCAATTCAATAAGATTCCCTTCTAATTTTATCTCCTGCTTTATGTTTGTTGTGCTTGTTGGCTTGATGCATGATATATCTTCAAGCCTGAGGAAATTGTTATGATTAATTGTGTTGCACTTTATTTTCTTGAGCTTATCTGGTGCCTTATGACTTTGTATATGCATTTAAAGGTTACTGAGTACCCAGCTTGTGTCATTTGTTTGTCAGTCATGTTCCCATTTCTTTGTTGAACATTTATATCTGTCTTGTTAAGTTTCAGGTTAAATTTTCTTGAAGCCCCGAGTATTTCTTGATGTTACTTTCGTGTTAATTTCATTGCGATGAAGTCACCTTATTTCTTTTTGTTGCTTTCGGGTTAATTTCGCCACGACGACCTTCAACTTTCGCCACGATGAAGGTCGAATCTGTGCGAATTTTTATCGAGTGAGATTACCATTCCGCCCCTATTTATTCTCAACCTTTCGTATTCCCTGTATTCTTTTCTATCATTTCACACACTAAATCCCTAATTACCCCTTTCGACTCTCTTCATCTGTTTCACACTCTCATTTTCGCCACGACCAACCTCTCTTCTTCTTCTCGAATCACTCTCTCACTTGTAAGCCTTCTTTGCACAGATTCTCCTCTGTTAAGTCAAAATGACTTTACGATTAATAATTTTGATGAAAATCAAATAATAATAATATTAGAAAGTAAGACGAAGTGCAAAGACAAAAGTAAGACGAAGCGCGAAGACAAAGTAAGACGAAGCGCGGAGACAAAAGTAAGACGAAGTGCAGAGACAAAACTGAGATGAAGCGCGAAGGCAAAAGTAAGAAGAAGCGCGAAGACAAAAGTAAGACGAAGTGCAGAGACAAAACTAAGACGAAGCGCGAAGACAAAAGTAAGACGAAGCGCGAAGACAAAGTAAGACGAAGCGAAGACAAAAAGTAAGACGAAGCGCAAAGACAAAAGTAAGGCGAACTAAGACAAAGTAGAAACTAAGACGAAGTGGAAACTAAGACGAAGCGAGGAAAAAATAAGACAAAGACTCGATACCACGTCAGATGAATAATCAGTCTGAGTTAGTTATGGAACTCAACTGAATACCTGTTTCTTCAAAGATCAAGAAACAAGAAGAAAGAAGCGGTTGAAGACGAAGGCTATAAATACGAGTCGAAGTTGAAGACTACAAAAGCTAGTGATTTTGAAAATGTTAAAAAGTTAGAAATACTGTATTCATTGTGCTAAACATTGAGAGCTACTATTTACTGTAACAAAGCTCGCAAACATCTTTCTGTAATAAAGAAGAAAAACTGAGAGCCTGAAGAGGCTAAGTGAGAAAAGAATACTTACTGTAAGAGACCTGAAGAGGCTCGGTGAAAAGAATACTTGTATTTTTGTAAAGTATAGTGAAATCTCAGAAAGGATTTTGAGAACTAGACGTAGCCCACGGTTTGGGGTGAACTAGGATAAAATTATAGTGTCAACTTCTACCTTCAACTCTTAATTTTTATTCCTATTGTTTTTATACAAGTACTTAGAAGTTAACTGCAATACATCGTGATATTTTCACTCAATAGTTTTTGAGAAAGTAAGTTTTTAAAAAATATATAAGGGGATTGTACTCACGAAAAAGATTACACAATTCAACCCCCCTTCTTGTGCACCTTGTATATCGAATATAAAGTCTATACTTACGCGTGATTTACTTCAGATGTCCTCCACCACACCAAACAATCTTTAGATCGATTAATCCTCATTCTTATCATCATCTTTTTTCTTCTTCTCATGGTCTTGTACAAAGTGGGGTTTAACTTATTATTATGCTAGTCCTTTTAGCTCCTTCCCACTTTTATATATGATACCCTTAAATTGCTCCCTTGGATTTACTTTTGTATTACTTGGGAGACTCCCCACACTTCTCGTAGATAATGCATTGGCAAGTTAGCCCACTTTCATCAAAATTAATAAAATAAGTGAAGTTTTCTTGACTCCTAGATTACTAGATTCATATAGTTGTCAATTGATTTTGGCTTTGTCTATATGACTTTAAGCAATCCAATCTGTATTGTTGAACGATTCTGCTCCTTCATTTGGACACCTAATAGCCTTCACAATAGAATCTTGTGATTATTACCGATAACCCATCTACCATCGATTCTACGGTGTTGTCTACCACCTTCACATTCTTCCAGAACTCATATGCTTCATTCAAATACACCGTCTCTCGGATGTTGAAGAAGTTCTTTTAGCCAACTGCTTCGATCTCAGGTTCGATATTCATCCGTATTCTTCAAAGAAGTAAAATCAATGAGTCTCCCATAGACAAGAGATTTTGGCATTTTTAATCTGTAAAAGATAAATACTAAACGCAGAGATGTGTTTTGTTTAAAGAAGCGAGGTTAGTATAAAAATAAAAGAAAGATATGAAATTAAATGAGACGGATTTGAAGTTTAAAATAGAGGATTTGATCATCTTTGTTGAGAGCACTTTGATCAAGTCGGTTTCAAAGTTTTTTCAAGAAAATTCTAAAGTGTAGGGTGTTACAGATTCGAAGATGATTTCCTTTTTATATACACTCTTGAAAAGTTACCGTTTGTGACATTTTTAACTGACCCTCCAGTGATCATGAGATTGTAACTACCGAGTGAAAATTTCTGTTACTATATAATCTAAAAACTTATGACTTTTCAGCTTCTTTAGAACAAATCGTCTGGATCATGAAGTTTCAGAAAAATGGTCATTTAACATTACCATATTCAGATTTCGTCTGATTTCCTTAAATTTTTCTTCACTTAAGGGTTTGGTGAAGATATATGCCCATTGTTGATTCAGCTCAACAAATTGTAGATTAATGATGTCTAACTTCAATATGCTTTATCCTTAAGTGTTGTATTGGATTCTTTGAGAGATTAATAGAACTTGTATTGTCACAAAAGATTAGAATCTGGTCTTCTTGCTTCTCTAGCTAATACTTAATCTATAACAACTATGAACAACAGCTTGTAGCTGACATGTATTCAACCTCTGCAGTAGATAGAGCAATTGAACTTTGCCTCTTGCTTGACTAAGAAATTAGATTATGACCAAGAAAGTGACAACCTCCACTTGTACTCTTTCTATCAATCCTA
>JANZLH020000156.1:1825263-1836807 GCA_026770325.2 Erythroxylum fimbriatum | reverse complement strand
CTTATCCACCAAAAACACCAAAGCAAAACATGAATCTATCCACATTTCTCATTCACTACTTTACTCTTGTCTATCATATCTCATTCAAAAATTTTCTCATTCATTTGGTCTTTACTCATGACTAATCATAAAAATTTCTCATTTAATAGTTCTGACTTCTAAGAAAACGTTCAAGGTCCAACAATTCTTCGCCCCTTAAAAAATTTCGTCCTCAAATTTCTTACCTAAGTGATCAAACAATTGGAGGTAAGGCGGTCTTATGTTTTCCTCAGTCTCCCATGTAACTCTTTCACTTGAATAATTTCTTTCAAACTACTCATTTCAGCAAAAACGCTCGATTTAGTTGCTTATTCAAATATCCTACGATCTTAATTGGTTCCCCAATACATCTTGGGTTTATTTCAATTTCCTACTTGGCTTACCTTTCTCGAATGATTTTCTCCATAGTAGTTATCTTTTCGGCATAATCACCTACATCATACTTCCATTGTGTTACTCTGATTCATCTCATGATTTTAGCTATAGGAATCATCGATTATCTCTTACACCATATTTGTATATATACCTCATATGCACTTAATCACATTATTCACAAATGTAACCACATTCTCAACTGGGTGCTCCTAATAACTAGTCGACATAACCTTAAGGACTTCTACATATATCACTATCATTCGTTTCACTTTCCATAAGTACGTTTTTAATCAATTCAAAAGCATAAACGCATGGCCATCTTAACATTCTGATATCGAATTCACTAACATAATCTTCTACCAGATCATAACTCTTATCACACCAATTAAACAATCATTTTCAATTCTTAGTTTAACCTTTCAATTCCTCTTTACTTGTACACCTTAAATCTGGTCATTTCCACCTATGTCTCTATTTCTTTCTTAGTCAACTCATGAAATTTTTTTCTTATCCATATCAATTCAAGTACATATCCACAATGAAATTTCATCACCATACTCACTAATATAATCACAATTACTGAACCTATGTCTAACATATCGGGCTACGTAATATTCTTCTCACTAATTCTATTAGCCCGAACCCTTAACAATCGCTCTTACGATTGACACATAGTCTGAAAGTTGCCTATGTAAGATCCTAATTCTGGGCTTTGATACCACAAATGTTGGATCCCGTTTCCGGAACCCAACTCTTGCTCTGATACAACAAATGTTAGATCCCTTTTTCGGAACCCAACACTTTAGAATACCATAGTACTTGAGCGTATTATCCTATAAGGTTATTTCCATGAACCCTTATTAGGCATCATCCCACAAGGGTGGCGTGCCCACAACAGTTAAACATCAAAACAAACTTATTACTTTAACCATTTTACAAGAAAGTCCATACTGAACATACACAACCGAAACTAATTCATTCTATCATTTCATTACTAAAGCAATAGAGTTTGAAAAACTTTATATACATAACAAAAGCCACACCATTGGCTTATTACAAAATACAAAATAGCAAATTTGACGAAATTCCCTTAGGCTCTTGATCACTTGATCTCTTAGTTATCACCTGAAGATGGGACAGAATGGGGTAAGCTTTGAAGCTCGTGGGTAACAGTTTATAACGAAACATAAGCAAAAAAAACTTTAAAACGTTCACTTCTCATAGAAAACTCTTATTGAAAACCCTAAAGCACTTGTTTCTATAATTCTCATCATATAGTCAAAATCTCAAACTACAAAACATGAATGCATGAAACTTGTTCACATAACATAAACACATAAGCACATCAGAATGGTTTGGGTTATGCAAACTATGTATGCATCACTCTTGTTATGAGCACATAAGTATATCAAAATGGTTCGGGTGGATCCAAAAATAGAACGTACTACACATTTTCACTTAATGGTCTTGCGTAGTCGTGAACTTATGGGGGTCCATGAAGGAGCTCCATGCCCCTAGCGGGTAGGTGGCAGAAGCCTTTAGTCGAAGTGCACTTGACTTAACTTAGTGGACCACCACAAACTCACATAACATGTAATTCATGGCTTGTAAACTTGTTGCCCAAAATGGCACATTTTCGAAATTTGATTTCATAAACATGATATCCTTTCAAAATCATTTTCATAAATCAAACAAAATTCATATACAAAATATGCAACACTTTCTCAAATCATTCAAAAGTAATAGATGCAACACTTATGATGCAATTGGAAACATTAAACTTTTTTGATTCAAAGAAAACTTTAGTGGCTTATTTACTCTATTTTAAACATGTACCCACCTTGTTTCCTTGCTTATAGACTTGCTCAAAATGCCTCTTCTCTTGTTCCTCTTGCCTCTTTTGATCCCTTTATACAATAACAAAAATCTCACTTAATAAGGTTTTCAATTGAATTCTCTCAAAGCACAATCACTAAAATTGATTCCGGAATACTTAAACCCAAACATTTTCTAAACTCCATGAACTAAAATCCTCCCAAAATTCCAAAAGATTTAAAATGATCTTACCTTCATTCTTCTCCAAATGAAGGGATCTTTGGCTCAAAGGGAAGCTCTTTTCTTCCTCTACCTTTTTCCCTTCTTAAATAGCTGCAAAATATTTCTTGAAGACTAAGAAGAATTAAACCCTAGCTCAACTCTCTTCTTTCTCTCCTTCTCTTCTACTTTTCGTATTTCTCTCTTTTCCTCTTGACACTCTCTTTTTCTCTCCAATGTTCGTTCTTCTCTCTTCTTAAATTGCAATACCACAATTTTCTTCCTTTTATGCCATCAATGAGTCCAAAAAGTCTCATTTGCCCTTCCATTTGTGCCTTATGTCTTTTGTGCTTAAGTGTCTTGCCAAAAATAGTTTTGAACATTCTGACATACCACTTTCTTTTAGAAAATGTTCCTCATTATCTTAAGTTTCTAATGACACCAAAATCAATCCATTTGGTTTAGAAATCTGAAAGTATTACCACAAACACTTTTGGAATGTTATAAGACTGAAGCATTCCATCCAGAATTTGAAAGTCTTGGAAACTGAATTACAATTCACTTCCTTCAGATAATTTGTAGCTCTATGTCTCTAGTTTCCCACAAATCAGAAATTATCTCATTTAGGGCACTACCGATCTAGAAATCATCAAAATACCAAAGTATATTTAGTAAAACATCCAATTCATACTCTTACAATCGATACCCTTACTTTGATTCAAATAATCTTTTTGAAATCAATCCCAAATGCTATAACCTTTCTTAGGGACATAAAAATAAATGTGTTAGGATTCTATTGGTCCAAGATTCACTTTAATTGAAGGTCAGATAACAAGGTTATGGCCAGAAGAATCAAGCAAGGTTTTGTCTTCAATCATATTAAATCTAACTTGGAACAATTGGTATAACGTTCAATAAAGATGTCAGATCAAGATCATTCTTAGACAGTTTGAAAGAAGACTTCAAGATCTACAACCTTTATGAAAACCTTGAAGACAAAATCGAGCATCTATAAGGTCAAAATAGGAATAGACGATATGACATCATTTATAGACGATGTGACGTCATCAGACGATACAAGATTGGGAAAATTTCCATAACTTTCCCTAAAGACATCTAATTAAGGTTTTCTTTAGATGGTTTGAAAGAGGACTTCAGGATCTACAACTTTTATAAAGGCCTCAAAGACAAATTCTATCATCTGTGCAGTCAAAAATGGACCAGATGATAGTATAAAGAAGGTCAAACATAGAAGAAGCAGAAGTCAAACATAAAAGATATGACGTCAACACAAACGATATGACGTCATCACAAACCATACAAATTTACAGACGATATGACGTCATCACAGACCATATAATGTCATCACAGACCATATGATGTCATCACAGACAATACAAATTTACAAACAATATGATGTTATCACAGACCATATGATGTCATCACAGATCATACAAATTTACAGTCGATATGATGTCATCACAGACCATATGATGTCATCACAGACCATACAAATTTACAGATGATACAACTTTACCCTTGATCATCGTCCCTTATAAGGATCATAACTTTCAACCCCAATGTCCAAAATTCTCCTACTATATACTGTTGGAAAGATAAAAGAAAGACTTACAACTTTCTAGAAGGTAACTTGGCCTAATTCTATCTAGATCAATCTAGAATTTCCCCTGAAGTCAGAACACGAATTTTACATTCCTCCATAAATGTACTGCACCCAATTCTCAACTTCATGACAAATTTTGAGATTCTTAAAGACAGAATTTAAATTTGATGTCTTTAGGGTCCAACACTGCTCACATCTAAGTCTACGCTCACTCGGGTACAAGTTATGGAATTCAATCTTATTATGCGTGTTATGACTCGCTTCAATATCCACTTTTATTTTCTTGCAGTGAATCTGGATGGTATCATGGCATCAACCAGTTAGTTTCACAAAGAAATATGATCAATGTTTTCAATGAAGGAACCAATGTTTCTTTGCACTCTTTTATTGATCCATCTGAATTATTCGCTCTAAAAAACATAGGTAAGTTTGTCTTTTTATTTTTTCGTTTTACAAAAATTATTTAATTGCATTGTTTTATTAACCTTTTTTTTCCTAGCTACTGATGAAGGACACTGTGAGGATGGTTTAGTTTATGCTAAAGCATATTATTGCTATCGACTTCAAATGAGAGATAATGATGAATCCATGCTCCTCCATAGCTTAAGACTACTTCAACAATTCGTTGTTTGTACTTATATAAAGATTGAAACATCTCGACTTGAATTCCATAGAAAAAAATAGAATGAGATACGGACATAAATTTTACAAGGTGTTTTAGATAGCATTAACGTTGGTCAAACTGAAGGTTCTAGAATTGTCCGTCGAATTGTTCTCCCAGCTTCATTTATCGGCGGTCCAAGGGACATAAAGCGACGTTATCTTGATGCAATGGCTCTAGTACAAAAATATGGTAAACCAGATATTTTCCTCACTGTGACTTGCAACCCTATGTGGAAAGAAATACTAGAGAATCTTAAATTTCACGAAAAGGCGCAAGATAGACTAGATTTATTGACTAGAGTATTAAGAGCTAAAATTGAAATTCCAAAAAACGAGTTAATCAAAAAACAAATATTTGGAGATGTCACCGCATTTGTTTACGTTATTGAATTTCAGAAGTGTGGATTCCCTCATGCTCATTTACTGTTGATACGTAAACCACATTTTAAGTTGCTAAATCCAGATTCTTACGATCAGATCATATCTGCTGAAATACCTAATCCTGATCAAAATTTCAGGTTATATTCTCTTGTCATTAAGCATATGATCCACGGTCCTTGTGGTTTTATGAACAAAGATTGTCTTTGCATGAGAAATGGTGCATGTAAAAACCATTATCCAAAAAATTTTACTCCTTTTACTTTTCATGGTGAAGACAGTTATCTATACTATAGACGAAGAGATGATGGAAGGAAAGCAAAAATTTGCAGACATAAGGTTGATAATAGGTGGGTGGTTCCTCATAATTCATGCCTTTTGATGCTACTTGATTGTCACATTAATGTTGAAATATGTTCAACCGTGAAGCTTGTTAAGTACTTGTACAAATATGTCTTTAAGAACTATGAGCTTGTGAACTTTAGCATCACTGATCGAACACAAGTAACATTTATGAAATCAGTAATTTCCAAAAAGGTCATTGGATTTCACCTCCCGAAGCTTTATGGCAAATATATGAATTTCGTCTACCAGAGATTAATCCATCGGTTTATATACTACAAATTCAGCTCCTAGATCAACAGTTTGTTTCCTTTGACAAAAATGCTAATTTGTTTTATTTGTTGAGAAATATCGACTTTTCGAAAACAATGCTGACCGAATTTTGCAAGATGAATTTGACAAATAAAAAGGCTACAGAGATGAAATGTTTGTATAGATATTTCCTAAAACATTTTGTTTGGAATTGAAAAACAAAAACATGGTCAGAAAGAAGTCGAAGGAAAGTAATAGGAAGATTGGTTACTATTGACCCTCGAGAAGGAGAAAGGTATTACTTGAGATTATTACTCACGCATGTTAAAGGACCAACATTATTTGATGACTTGTTAACTGTTAATGGTAAGAAGATTAGCTGTTTCAGAGAGGCTGCACTATAATTGGGATTGCTAGCATCTGACTCTTACATAGAAACAAACACTTGAGGAAGCTGCAATCTTTCAAATGCCAGCATCACTCAGGCTTTTATTTGCTACTCTCTTGTTATATTGTTCACCGAAAAATCCTAAGCAGCTCTGGGAAACTTTCAAGGACGACCTTAGTTCTGACTACCAGTATGCTTCTTGTTCCTATAATATGTATACATCTAATGATGTTACAAAAATGGCCCTTCAAGATATTAATAAATGTCTAGGAGAAATGGGGAAAAGCTTGGCCGATTACCATTTTACTCATCATCAATTTTGTGTTGATTATCATCAACAACAAACTAAGGAAGTACAAAGTGAAATGAATATACAGATTGATCCAGAAGAACTATTGTTACAATCGAAGTTGAACAATGAGCAAAAGCACATATTTGATTTAATAATGAATTCCATTTTGACTTTAGACGGTGCAAGCTTTTTTATTGACGATCTTGGCAGAACTGGAAAAACTTTCTTATATCGAGCTATCCTTACAAATTTATGATCACAGGGGCATATTGAAATTGTTGTTGCCACATTGGGCGTTGTAGTATCAATCCTTCCAACTGGTAGGACAGCTCACTCAAGATTTAAAATCCCTCTTGATTTGTCAAAGCAAAAAGTTTGTCAATTAAGAAAACAAAGTTGTATAGCAAAATTGATATTTGAATCTAGTCTTATCTTATAAGACGAGGCTTCCATGGAAAAACGAGAAGCCATTGAAACATTTCACTATTTACTTCAAGATATAATGGACTCTCATCAGCCTTTTGGAGGAAAAATTGTTGTATTTGGTGACGACTTTCGTCAAACTTTGCCAGTTATTGACCAAGCGACAAAATAGCAACTTATTGATTCAAGTCTTCTAAATTCACATCTTTAGTCACACATGTGTAAATTCTATTTGTCGATAAATATAAGAGCTGTATCAAATCCAGCTTTTTCTGATTTTTTGTTGCGAGTTGGAGAAGGCACTGAGCCAATTGATGAGCAAGATCAAATATTCTTGCCAAAAGAACTGATTATTCCTTATGAAAACAAGGATAAGTCTCTTAACAGATTAATATTTTTTCCATTATATATTTTACTATCCTTTTTTACAATTACTATTACATTTTTCTAATATATCGTTATCATCACTAGGTTACTTTAAGACGTCTTCCCTAACCTAACCTTATATTCATCCCATCCATATCAAATGATAAACAATTGTGCTGATGAAATTAATGACATTATGATTAAAAAATTGTCAGGAAATATGCATTCATATATGAGTTTTGATAAAACGATTGACTGAAGACATCATGCTGATTATGAAGATTTTCTCAATTCTTTAAATCCTAAAGGGCTACCTCCACATAAACTCTTGCTCAAAGAAGACTCTCCAATTATGCTGCTCAGAAATTTAAATCCAACTGAGGGACTATGCAATGAAACAAGGTTAATATGCAGACAATTAAAAGATCATACAATTTCTGCATAAATTGTGTTTGGACCTCACAAAGGAAAATTGATTTTTATACCTAAAATCCCCTTGCAATCTTCAGAAAATGAAAAAATGGAATTCCTTTCGTTAGAACACAATTCCCAATTCGTTTGTGTTTTTTAATGACCATAAATAAATCTCAAGGTTAAACACTTGATCGTGTAGGAATTTATCACCGTCAACCTGTATTCTCGCATGTTTGTGTTTTTTAATGACCATAAACAAATCTTAAGGTTAAACACTTGATCATGTAGGAATTTATCTCCGTCAACCTGTATTCTCGCATGGACAACTATATGTTACTCGATTAAGAGTTCGAACTCCTGAATCAGTTAAAGTTCTTATTATTCCTTGAACTTTTGAATCTTCAAACTTTGATCAGAAAATAAGAAATATTATTTTTCGTGAAATTTTTCAATTAGTCAGATTATAAAACATAAAGGTCTTGACAGGTATCTTAGCTGTTTCTTTTGTCACTTGATATAATTTCATTTCATGTAAAAAAATTCTTTCTCTTCACTTATTCATTCAACATATTCTTTCAGCATGAAAAACCGGTTATTGATTAACGATATTTTACCTGGAGCTCAATGGTGGTCTTGTGAAATAATAGTCCAAGAAAAACAACATATTGTCACTTCGTCTGCTACACCATCAAAAAGACAAAAGTTTATCTTCTTTGATTCTGAGGTATAACAATTACGCTTTCTTCCTTTTACATTGTTTTAACTTAACTATTAATAATTTCCTTACTATTAACAGGTATCACAAGTTGAAGGTATCGTATTCAATAATGATATCCAAAGAATGAGCAACATCTTGCAGCCATGTAAGAAATATGTTATTTCTAATGCAATTATGAAACCAATTCCGCCTCAATACCAAACTGAAAATTTGAAAATACAATGGATTATTACGAGTCGTACTGCCATCGAACCTGTGCCAGAAGATGAAACAATCATCCTCGCCAAATTTAACTTTACGCCTTTCAGCAATCTCATGGACTGTGTAAATGACAAGCAGAAATCAGTTGGTTAGATCCTTAATATATTTCTTTATAAAATGTTCACAAATTTTTTATTGTATCTAATTATATTTATCTTTAACACGTGATAGATATTTTAGCCATCGTTATTGAAGTGTTGGATATAAAAGAAATCGCCAAAGATGGAAGAACTTCCACTGTGCAAAATTTTGTTATCACCAATAAAGAGTAATTTTAATGCTCTTTTATTCTTTATATTTTGCATAAACATGAGATAATTTTTTTGTTTTTTCTAACATTTTTTATTAGATATCAAACGATTGTACTGTCACTGTGGAATTCTTTTGTTGATTACGAAGGCCGACATATTACTGAATCCCTACACTCTTATCCAGTTATTGTATGTAGAAGACTGAAAATCAACTTCTATAACGGTATTCCTTCCTCATCATATTACCTGTTGTTATTATCCTTTTATTTTATCTCACAGTTACAATAAAAAATGTTAGGTGTTGCATTATCAGCCTGGTTCGACTTGACAATTCTCGTTGATCCACCGATACACGAAGTTGCAGATCTTAAAAATTGGTAATGCGTTATCTTAGCTGCAACATCTCTGCTTCAATGATCTATATCAAATTGTACATCTTTGCTTCAACTCTCAATGGCATTATGTCAAAATTTTTTATAATTTTGATGCTTTCATATTTATAATTATTGTGTTACAAATTATATAGAAATTTTATGAACTTTTTTATGTTTTCATGTTTATAATTATTATGTTACAGGGCACGACGAAATAATAAGGAAATTAAAAGCCTTATCAGCGAACAATCTTATCTTAGATATAGTCTTGATATATCTTCCAGATCTCATCAAAAAATTGCCAAAATCATGTTCTTAAATTCTGGCAGCAAGGTAACTACATCTATATTTTCTTGTCCAATATTTCGTTTTAAACTTTTTAATCGAAATCTTCTTATGGATTATTTCTAGATATCGTGGATTAAAGGTAAAATTTCCTTTCAACATATCTTGCAAAAATGCTGGTATATGGCATGCAAGAAATGTTTTCGCTCTACGGCTGCTGCATGTGGAGTTCCGTTCACTTGTAATTCTTGCAGAGAAAAACTTACATGTAAACCGAGGTTTCCATCTTTTGTTTTCAATCTTCAATTTACTGCTTTTTCCTTCCCATCTTGATTTTCTATTTTTTTGGTTACTTTTTTACTTGCATGTTTTTGGTATGACTTTTTAACTCACACTCATCACCTTTTTACTTACACATATTCTGCTGTACATATATTTTTTTCCTATTCTAACTTTTTATATAGGTGCTGACACGACATAGATTTGACCGACGAAATAGGGACTATCACAGCTTCCAATTTTGGCGATCTGGTTGAAAAACTTTTGAATTTCACCGTGTTGAAGCTATGCAATATTACAATGAGGTTATATTTTTCCATCTATTTTTCTTTTACGTTTCCAATTTAATATACCACCGATTATCTTTATATAGTTATTTCACTAACAGTTGACATTTTTCGATTTGCATAATAAGAACATGGAACTCCCTTTAGAGAAGGTGCATGCAGAATTGAAAAGCGACATATTTCTTCTCCATGTCACTAGCGAACATTCAGTCATCGGATGCAGTGCAACGATTTACTGGTTGTTTACTATCGCAAAATTGATGATCATGAACTACAAAAGCCTTCGCTTTCTCTCGCAAAAGATGACCAACTTTCAACTAATGATCAACATGACGATGCTGAAATTACACCTCTAACTATCCCAGGTATTTTTTATTTGTCCTTATTTTTTATTTGATCTTTACCGTGCTCATTTGTTATTTATGTATCTACCATTTTCTTTTTAATAATCTCACCTTATATCACGTCACTAATATACTCTGATTTTTTATATCTTTAGAGCATATTGCTGAATCTTCTTCATCGGTCAGACAGTGCCTTAATAAAAGATTCATCTATGTTGAAAACATCCCGGGGTTACATACATATATAATTATCAGCAATACTGAATTTGTGTCACAATCAGATACAGACAGTGATCGCAGTAACAAGAAACCTAAATTTTCATAAACTTTCTGTCAGAACAAACTTAACAAATGACTTCTGTACCTTTTGTGCTTTTACTTCATGTTATCTTAACCTTCGATATTTGGACATTGCATAATTCTAGATACAATTCTCTGTATCCATATGATGTTTTTTTTTTGTAAATTCACGATTGTTTATATTTTTAAATTACTTAGATTATAACCCTCTCTTGTTTTTTATTGCGATGTTTAATTTTATTTTATATTTTATATATGTATATATTACATTACAGATAATAAACTGTTCTAATGACTTATAAGTTTAAATAATTGATTAAATAATAAAATTTTATATAACATGAGACTTACAATTAACTCACGGGCATAAGTGAACAATGTCACCCCTGTGCAAGAGTCACGCCTGTGAGAATAAATCACGGGGGTGAGAGAATGTCATGGGTGTGAGAATAATTTCACGACGATAAGAGATAATAAGATACTAATCACAATCACTCCACCGTCCCATTTTTTCCACTTAATCTATCTCAATTTATCTTAGATTCTTATGAATTTTGGTGAAGAGGTAGAGCAATGTCTTACAAGTCCAATGGTTTAAAAACCAAGTCATTTCAAGATCACATGAAGAAGATATAGCCAAAAATCCAACGAAAGTTCATCACCTCAAAGTCGTCGTCGTGCATTTGCACAATAACGACTTTCACCCTGCATAATCCACAGTCGCTATCGTGCATAGCTATAGTGCATTTGCACGATGACGACCTTCTCCTTTGAATTACCGAAGTCACAATAGTGCAAATTCACGAAGGTGACTTCTTAACTTGCCATTGTTCCCCAGTTATATATATATATATA
>JANZLH020000156.1:1755894-1781310 GCA_026770325.2 Erythroxylum fimbriatum | reverse complement strand
AATAATAAATATTTTCATTACAAAACTATAACTGGAAGAAAATTAAGTTACATGTAAATACACTTGCTTTCCAGGGCGTTATATTTACATAACTCCAACAGTGCCAATCTTATAGAGACTACAAGAACTAGTATTAACACTTTTCTTATGATGTAATCGATAAATAATGGTGATAGGGATTAATCAAATTTAAATTTTAAGCAATAAACTAAAACAAATAAACACAACTGCCTAAATAAAGAAAAGATTGAACCAAGAAATAATCACTTAAATAGAAATAACTAAATCGTGAATCTCCCTAGGACTTCTTGTGCAATAAGACTTTAAACAATAAGTTTAATTTAAATTACATTGGATTGTAAAAATTCCTCAATTATGTTAACATCTTTCTTAAGATTATTATCAACTAATACTAAGTTGATTAATAAAATCTCTTTCTAATTAAAGCCTCTAACATTGTATTAACTGATTTATGAATTCTTCTATTAGGTTTGACCTAACTCAAAATATTTATATCAACCTATCTCTAGGATCATATGCAACTCTTTTCGATTATGCTAAACTAATTCATATAGAGGATTTCTTAACACCAAATGAATGAAATCAAACATGAATTAATATACCTGCATAAAACAATTCAAGATCAATAAAGAACATATAATTGAGTCTTAATGAAACTGAATAATAAATCAAATTAACTTAAAATCACTACAAAGTACATCCTAAGGTTCATTATATCCAGGTACTATAAAGATTTGGTTTCTAATTATGAAAGACATAACTTGAAAATAAAGAAAAAAGAAAACTAAAGAATGTGTTGAAATCCCTTTTAATCTTCACAAAATTCTCTTTAAACCAATGTTGTGTCTAGTTTCTATTGCTTTTAATTTCCTCCATATCTTGATTTTGGTTACAAATCTTTACGTTTTAATCCAAATGTGAGATAAATTGAGTAGAAATGGTGTGAATATTGCATGAGTGTTAGATGGAATATTTTTGTGAATTTTGCATATAGGTTGAAGGGAAAGTCACGTAAAGTTGCATGAAAGGAGAAATAAAAAAGAAAAAGGACTTGTCACCACCTCATGGTGGTGATAAGTTACCACCTTAAAGATGGTGTGACTAAGATTTAATTAACTTAAATGTTAGTCACAGTGTGCATGACTAACATTTAATTTAAATTTTAGTCACGAGGGTGACCCATGCAAATTTGTGGACACCAACTTTGATACTAACATGTGCAGGTTGACAGCGTAACAACCCTACAAACCTAAACCTAGAGTCGAGCTATAAAAAACAGAGGATGGAAAAAAGACAAAGGGGGTGGCAACTGAAGAGAAAAATCATCATTCATTCACTGTTTCATTCATTCACTCACACAGAGACATAGACATGGGAGGGGCAAAGAGATAGAGAAAAAGATGATAAACAGAAGAGAGAAGCAGAGAAGGAAATAGAGTAAGTCAGGAAGAAGAGAAAAACAACAAAGAGATGGAAGCTTGGGAGAGGCCAAAAGTGAGAGTTGAAGCTGAATCCCATTCAACTTGAGTGAACATTCATCTAGGGAAGAAGTGGAAGCAGAAGGAGAGAGCCAAAGCTGGAAGTTGAGAGGGATTGGAGGTCTCCACAACTCTTCATCCGATGATTCTTTTGCCTATTTTATTCCTCATTTGTTGCTTTGTTTCTTTCATTTTACTATCTGTTATTAACTGACTTATACTCTTATTAGTTTAGCCGACTGTTATTTGTTTCATTTGATAAGCCATTCAGTATTCACTGTTTTAATGGTTTAATACTTCCGTTGACAGTAACATGTGATTAAAGTGTTTAATGATGATGGATGTGGTGATATTCGTGATGGGCTGATCTCGATTTTTGTAGAAATTAATGTAGCTATTTAGTTGAATATACATGATTGGGTTACAGATTTGTTGTCTTATTTATTGCTGTGGTTTCTGAACTGAATGGATGATAATAGAATTGCTAAACTTTGCATCATTTTAGTGTTAAATGAAGATTCGAGAGATGATGTTTAATACGAATTGAGAAACTATAGACACTTAGGCTAAGAACTAGAAATATATTAACTTAAGTGGTAATTAGTAGTCGGGTTTTCATAACTAATTTGGATAATAACTTATTGAATATGGAAGTTAGACTAGTTCCTTATTCGAATCGATTTAGAACCCAACTATTAATTTTAGTAAGGCAACAATCCAATCATTTTCCCTTAATCATACGTAGGAGATTAAATTAGTGAAATTAATTCTCAAAAGTTCTTCCACTTCGATTAATCTATTTGTCTATGCTCCCAATTGATTCCGTATACTTTTTAATTTTATTTCGTAATTGTCCTTAAAAGCTTTCACTCAACAATTGGGATAGAATGTTTAGGAATGCATTGTTTTTATTTTTATTCTTAATTCAAACTTAATTTAAATTGACCAATTTCACCTGCATAGGAGACGACCCTAGGTTATCAACTAAAACTATCTCGTATACTTACAAGTAGGATAGCCTAGGTCTTTTTAGAACTTTTTGGGCGTAACAAGTTTTTGACGCCATTATCGAGGAGGTGTTTAGTGTTTTGAACTTGAATTAACTTTGAATGTTTTTATTTGCTAAAGTGATTTTGATTGTTTCATCTATTTATGCATACATTTTCGTGTTATTTCATTGATTTGTTTTAGTAATTTTCTTATAAATTCACAGTTGTTTTTATTTGGTTTATGCGAGAAAGGAGGTCTCAAGAAGGTGAACTTGCTCCCTTTATTGACAACGTACATCGGATAAGAGAACTTCTAAGAGACTTTGAAGACAATCTCGAGGGATTCAAACCAGAAGATCAAGAGATGGGTGAAAGGCAGCCAATAATGAAGGAGTATGCCAGACCGATAATTGGTACTACTACTTCATGTATTCGTCTAGGAGAGGTAGCCAT
The DNA here is from genome assembly GCA_026770325.2 of Erythroxylum fimbriatum. Lineage (NCBI taxonomy): Eukaryota > Viridiplantae > Streptophyta > Magnoliopsida > Malpighiales > Erythroxylaceae > Erythroxylum > Erythroxylum fimbriatum. Next base: position 1,778,369 of record JANZLH020000156.1, on the reverse strand, counting down.
AAACTATGAGTTGAAGAGTATCCACTAAACATGTTGTCATCATTCTATGGGGTTCCCAATGAAGACCCTTTAAACTTCATTCGGGAATTCTATACTACTCTCCAGACTTTCCCTTTGGGTGGCTTAGATGAAGATCAACTCAGGATGAGGTGCTTCCCATGCACATTGAAGGATCGGGCCAAGGCATGGCTGATGACCCTTCCACCCGATTCATTGACTACATGGGAAGAGGTGTATAACAAGTTCATGGGAAAGTTCTATTCCCACCAGGAGACTTATGAGTTACAGAAAAAGATAACTACCTTCACTCATATGGAGGGAGAGTCATTCCATGAGGTATGGGAATGCTTCAAACTCCTACTCATTCAGTTTCCACATCATCATTTTCCACTCCACATGCAGAACCAGTCTTTTATGATGGATTGACATAACAATGTCAGTATGCAATGGACAATGCAGCAAGAGGAGATTTAGGAGAGAAGACAACCGAGGAAACATATGAGATCTTCAAAATGTTGGGGGCCAATTCTCAACAAAAGAGCATGAGGGGAAGAAGAGCTAGAGTTCATAAAGTGACCTTGAATTAAGAATTAGCTATGCAGTTAGCTGAGTTGACGAGGCATATGAAGATGCTAATTATAAGGCTACCTCAAAACGTTCCAAATCAAGAGGTATGTGGTATATGTGGAACTTGTAGTCATGGAGCTAATGTTTATTCATATTCACGTTAACCTTTTGTAGATGGGGAGGAACAAATGAACTCACTCAACGATTTTCAACCAAGGGAGCGAAATGATCCATACTTAAACACCTACAACCCTAGTTGGAGAAACCACCTAATTTTTCTTAGAAGACTAATAATCCACTAGTACAGCCCCAACAACAATACCAATATTTTCAAAGGCTGAATTATTACCAAGGGTAATCCTCACTTCAAAACCCACCATGCAAGCCTTCTTTGGAGGAAAGCCTTACTGCTTTTATTTAGGTCACAACTTAAAATCAAGAAAGAACAATAAGAGGTTCGATTCTTTAGAGGCATCTGTGAAGAGGATTGATGTTGGACCCCGATCTTTTAGTGGGTTTTTGGAAATATAAAATTGACATTAAATGAGGAATTAGTGGTGTTTAATGTTTTATTTGGGTAATGTTAATTGGAACAAAAATCACTATTCATGTGATCCTTCTTTGTAAGTTGACTTTTTGGAGACTTTGATGAATTAGGGCCAAAATGCCCTCTAAAGCTTTGTAATAACTTATGTTTTGATAGTAATGAAAGTCATTTGGGAACCACATCACACATAAACTTACCTTTATATACATTTTCTAAACAATGCAAAGTCATGATTGAAGCAAACATTGGCAAAACACAATTAATCCCAAATGACTTTCATTACTATCAAAACATAAGTTATTACAAAGGTTTACAGGGCATTTTGGCCCTAATTCATCAAAGTCTCCAAAAAGTCAACTTACAAAGAAGGATCACATGAATAGTGATTTACCCAAATAAAAAAAATTGCGTTCTCGGATGTCAGAATTTGCCCTTAAGTTTGAGTGAATCGTTTTAGTTTCTTTGTTTCTGAGATTTTGTAAATCCGATCCTTTGATTCCTCGTCCGTTCTTTCATTATTCGTTTTGCTTTGGGCCCTTCGTTTTCGCTTTGGGCTTTTGTTTTTAGTTTTGCCGTTTGATTCCGCTTTCCGTTTGTTTTTCCGATTGGGGTCCAGTTCTAAAATTGGGTCCCAACAATTGAGATCCAAGTAGGGCAACACGTGGCTTAATTGCACAACAATCAAAAAGGGAAGTTACCCAGTTAACCCGAGCAAGCACAAGCAGTCACTATTATGGGAAGTGGTAAGCAAAATGAAGAAAGTAAGCAAAATGGAGGAAGCAATGGGCACGACAACTCTTCAAGTCAGATTTAAAAGGACGAAAAGCTGGGGCATGTAACTGACTATAATGAAGGAACAAGATTGCATAAGGCGACTAATCCTTATAGACTACCAATTCCATATCTGAGCCACCTTAAGGAACCAAAACAAGATAAGAAATTTTCTGATCTTTATAATATGTTTTCCAAAGTTAATATTAACCTGCCTTTGTTAGGTGTGATCAGAAACATTCCAGTTTATGTGAAGTTCTTCAAAGAACTAAGCATCAAGAAACGAAAGTTCGAGCCAAAAGACAAGGTGATAGTTTCAGAGGTTGATAGTGCAATGATACAGTAGTAATTACCCCCCCCCCCAAATTAAAGGATCTAGGGAGTTTTCTTGTGTAAGTATCAATGGGTAATGGTGATGAGGTTAAGAGTATATTTCACCTTGGGGTGAGTATAAATCTTATGCCTTATTCTATTTATAAGAAACTAGATCTAGGACAATTAAGACCAATCAAAATTCATGCCTTAAACATAATCCATCCTATAATAAGGTTATTACAAACCATTAAAAAAAATACAAATTGTCTCATATTGTTATACACAACTCAAAAACTCAAATATACATCTTTCAAAACAAAACAAATTCCAAAACATAACACATTTTTCATTGGCCACTGCAGTAGTCCTTGTCCCATTCTTTAACCTGCTTATCAGAACCTACACAGAGGCAAAACCACCGTGTTAAGCATATAGCTTAGTGGGGAAATAACTAAACATAATGCATAATGGTGACTCTTTCTAACAGTCATCTAACATTCATATATACAGATTCAAATCATTTCACAACAATCTTTAGTTGTTCATAATACAGAGTAATTCAAACATTATGTCTCAGAACAAAATATGATTCATCAATCAATATAAAACACTCTTGCATCAAAACAAAAACTCATGAATATCACAACAGAATGTACAAGTATTAGAATTGAATATTAAAATAACATATAATCCTTTAAGTTCAAAATATGACATAAATCATAATAGAACTTATTTGATATCAAATCAGAGCTTATCTCTTATCAGAACATAACTTTCTTTGTATCATAACAGACTTATTTTTATCAAAAATGAACATGTATCAGAATACAAAATAAGTTAGACTGTTAATCCTTTTTACAGAAATGGGTAACGGGACTAGAATAGAAGATACCATGATTGGTATTTGAAATAGAAGGGACTAATGCCTCTAAAGTGTCGATAATCAGGGGACACCGTAGTGTTGATAATTAGGGGACACCTTAGTGTCAAGTTACAGGAGTAGTTGCAGAACCTTCTAGGCATGCCTATTTACCCATGACTAGGACTCGACAGTTTTAAAACAAACCATTTCAGATTTCATAATCTTATATAAAAGATGTTGTATAACATATGTCTTTATTCTCTTTTTCCTCAAATTGAACATATACATGCACATCCAAACAAAGTTAACATACCTTTTGAGTATAAACATATGCAATAATTTACCATTAAATACGTTATGTATTTACACATTTCATGTAATTACACAAATTCCAAATTAACAAACAATCATAATCAATTCACATCGTATAACTCATTTGAAACAAATTTTTATTCATAAGGACTCATTCATCCTTAAGCACACCATAAATACACATTATTCACTAACCACATATTCCTTAAGTAATTACCTCAATTAATAATCCATAACTAAATGAAATATTACTCAATTATTCTAACATCAATTAGGTTCATTTTCAATCTCAATTAAGTTCAATTAAACCATTATTAAGTGCCTTAACCTTATATATGTCAATAATTGCACAAAACCAAGTTTTTCACCTTCCTAACCCTTTTCCACAACCATAGGAATATGCCTTATAATTCCCACGATCATGGGCCCACAACCTTTAAATTAATTCCAAAACTTAACTCCTTCATACACCTTTAACACCCAGTCACCATATTTCATCAATTCAACTTTGATTCCACCTTACTCATACCTCAATTCCACATCAAACTTACCCACAACCTTTAAATTAATTCTGAAACTTAACTCATTCATACACCTTTAACACCCAGTCACCATACGTCATCAATTCCACTTCGATTCCACCTTACTCATACCTCAATTCCACATCAAACCCATGTCCAAACCAATTTAAAAATCATTCATTAAACATTTCATAATCCATGATCTTTCATGCATAAAAATTCAAAGAAAAAGCTATCAGCAACTATGATGTTACAGACCTCAATTCATCATCAATTCAGTATATATTCTATTCATTTCAAACATCATCTAACTTATAACTTAACATACTATCAAGTTTAGAATTCCTTTACATGATTAACTTCAAGTTCCTTCTTCAAAGAACCAAGTAATCTAGCCTTTCATACAACCAACACACTTCTGAAATCTACATGTAAGATGATCTTAACACTAAGATGTCTAGATGTAAGATGATCATAACACTAAGATGATAACAACATAAAAGGTAGTATAAAGTAGATTTTTTGATACAATAACTTACAAGGATTCCAAATGAAGATAATCCCAAAAACTCCAGAAGTTGAGAGGAAATAAGAGAGTTTCAGTGGAGAGAATAAGCAAAGAAGGAAGAGTTATAGCAGAAACTAGCCAATGAATAAGGTCATGCCATGTGTAAGATGACTGATTTTGCACTGCCACAAGCCATATGTCCTCTCCCTAGCTAGCACACATGTTCTTCTATAAAGCTGCCAAATGTCACAATTTGATTAGACCACTTGACACTCAACCAATGTTGCCAAATTTCAATGCATCAACTATGCCAAATGTCACTAACTCATAGGATTAGTCATTCCAATTTTCATGTACCAACTTGTCTTACCACTTGACAATTTTCCTAGTCCAAATGTACATTTTAATACCTCAATTCTCTAATGGTATCAATTAATTCCAATTCACTAAGTAGGATCCATTAAACCCAAAATTAAAGTCATATTCAATCTTCAATCTTATCATAATTTTTTTAACACCTATCCTATATGTACTTTGATGAGCATGTAACATTCCAACTAGGGTATAATTTTGGGCCTTACATTGATTGATGTGAAGAACGGAAAGTTGAGCATTACTATTTTAGGAGAAATAATAGAATTCTCAATATTTAATGTTAAAATTGTTCCTAAAACTATTTTTATGAAGAATTCTCTCGTGTTGATCAGTTTAATCTACAGACTTTGATTTTGTGTTGCAAGAAGAAAAAGAAAAGAAATTGAGCTTGGTGAGGGAGATTGATAAGTGTTGTCAGTTGCTGGATGATGCAATTGCAGGAGAGGTTGGAAAGTTTTTATAGAAGAAGACCCGTGAAGAGAAGGCAATAGTGGAATTGATCACTTTGGACAATCCACCTTTAGTATAACGGTTGAAGTGTCTAGCTAAAAAACAATAAAGAAGTGCTAAATGGGAGGCAACCCATATCATTTCTATTTTATCTTTCAATTTAGTTGTTTGTTATTTCTTTTAGTGAAACTCGACTTAATCTATTTGTGTTGTGTGCATGGGCCTTCTTTTCAATCTCTTTTGTTTATCTTCCTCATAGTTGTCTCCACTCCTTAATTTCAGATGCCATGCGTATGGCCATGCTTCACACCGCATCAACGAAGCTACTACCACGCTTTTGTATCGTTTTCCTTTCCTTATTCTTTTTATTATCCTAACTACATGTAGTTTAATTTCTTTTAGTCTTTAATGTTTGTCCTCGTTCGTGTTAATTTTTTGTATTTTTTCCTGGACCCTTCTTTTACTTTTTTGTGTCACATTAGGAATAGTGTGATGTTTAAGTGTAGGGGTGTATTATTTGTGTATTGTGTGTTTGTTTTCCCATTTATTATTTAGAGATGCATGATCATTAAATGAACTCAATCGGGATTAGAAATGCATAATATGAGTGAATGAGTATACTTACATACTTAGACTGATTAACTTGGATTTCGGTTCAAAGGACATTAGCTTGTTGTGATAGATGAATGGCACTTTTCATTTAGTAATAATTTGAGCCTTTTTGAAATATTAAACTGTAAGGCCCCAAATTATACCCTTGTTGAAATGTTACATGTTTATGAAGGTAATTATGATAGGTGATAAAATTGTGACATGATTGTAAGTTGTATAAGTTTGAATTTTGGTTTAATGGATCATACTTAGTGATTTAGAATTAATTGATACCATTAGAGAATTGAGGTATTAAAATGTACATTTGGACTAGGAAAAGGTCAAGTGGAAAAACAAGTTCGCATATGGAAAATTGGATGATTAAGCCTATGAATTAGTGACATTGGGCATGGAAAATTAAGTGACAAATGGCATAGTTAATAAATTGCCAAGTGGCAGCAATAAGTGAGTCATAAGTGACCTAATTAAGTTGTGGTATTTGGCAGTGTGATAAGAAGAAAAGTGTCTCACTCTTATGTTTTCCTTGTAGGTCACACCATAGAAGGACATGTATCCCTTTAAAGTTAGGACACCTTGCAAAATAAGAGCTAAATCACTCCAACTCATTTGGTGTTTCTACTATTTTCTCACTACTCTCTCCGCCGAAACCTCTCACTCCCTCTCAACTTCTGGACTTTTTGCTTGATTTTGGATTATCATCACTTGGAATCCTTGCTAGATATTGCATCAAGGAAGTAGATTATGTTATCTTCTATGTTGTCTTCTTGGTGCTAAGATTTGCACCTTGATCTTGGACTTATATTGGTTGCATGAAGGGCTTGATTGGCTTGTTCTTTGGAGTAGGAAATTGAAGTTAAGAAGGTAAAGGAATGTTAAACTTATTGCATGCTATAATATGAATTATTGATGCTTGAATTGGATAGAATATATATTGAATTGATGATGAATTGAGGCTTGGAACATGATACTTGTTTGATAGCTTTTACTTTGAATGATGATACTTGAAAGAACATGCATTGTGAGATGCTTAATGAATGATTTTTGAATTAGTTTAGACATGAATTTGATGAGGTATTAAAGCATGAATAGGTAGAATTGAAGTGAAATTGATGGACTTTGGTGAAGGTATATCGAATGAAAGTGAAGAAGTTTTCAAAACAAACTGAAGGTTGTGAGTGAGTGAACCTTTGGTTCACTCGTCCCACTATCGTGGGATTTATAAGGTACATTCCCATAATTATGGGAAATGGTTAGGAAGGTGAAAAACTAGGTTTTGTGCAATTGTTGAACTATATAAAGTTAGGTTTTGTTTTTGTACATTATTACAAATGTTTATGTTCATGAGGTATGTTAAGTTGTTGGATATGAAAGATTATGTTCAATTTGAGAAAAATGGAATAAAGGCATATTCTATGCACTACATCTTTTGCATGTGATTTTGAAATCTAAAATGGCTTGTTTTAAAACTACCAAGTCCTAGTCGTGGGTAAATAGGCATGCCTAGAAGGGTCTACAACTGCTCCTGTAACTAGAAACTAAGGTGTCTTCTATGCCAGACACTCTGGTGTCTTCTGATTTAGACATTTTTGTGTCTTTTCTTTCAAAGACTTAAGTCTCTTTTGTTTCACATACCAAACATGGGCATCTTCTATTCTAGTCCCGTTGCCCACTTCTGTAAAAAGGATTAGTAGGCTAATTTGTTTTGTATTCTATTACATGCTCAATTCTGATATAATCAAGCTCTGTTTTGAAATAACTAAGTTCTGTTCTAATATAATCAGATATTGTTTTGATACAGACAAGTTCTGTTCTGGTAGTTTAAAGCTTGGTTATGATATTATGGTATTATGTTTTAATACTTGTAAGCTTTGCTCTAAATCCAATATATCCTATTTTGATATGTTATATTATGTTCTAAGATACATATTGTTTGGATTGCATTTTAATATGAACAATTAAAGATTGCTTGAGATGTGATCTAATTTTATATATGTGAATATTAGACGACTATTAGAAACAGTCGCCAAATTATATCTTTTTTAGTTATTTCCCCACTAAGCTTCATGCATAGCATGGTGGTTCTACCTCCGTGTAGGTTCTAATAAGAAGGTTTAAAGACTGGGACAAAGACAACTGCAGTGGCCAAGGAGATTGTGTTTTGGTTTAGAAATGTTTAGCTTGTTTTTGAGTTGTATTTAATGTAATGAAACATATTGGAATTTGTATTTTATTTGATGGTTGTGATAACCTTAATACAGGTTGGATTTGGATTTAAGGCTTGTATGCAATAAGTACCATGTGTATGTTATGTTCTAAATATGACCCAACCTATAAAATGAAATTTATGTTTCTTGAGTTTTTGGAAATGCTTTAGTATGTTTTGGATTATTTCAGTATTGTTTTATATGGCATATGCATATCCTCTCAAGGGGTATGTGGGTGTTACATAAACACCAATTTTGAGTATTCTTTGTTGAGAGTGTTGTTTCATGATTAAGGAACTCTAGAACTTACTTACAAATACTAGTTGGGATCACATGACCTTATGCAAACGTTAAATAATGAGGTAAATAGGATTTACCCGTTAGCATAAAAAGCCACCAGAATGTCACCCTTAGTGAGTCCCCTTGAGCTTAAATGAAACCTTTTATTTCTTTAAACCTAAAATATGAATCTTGACCTTGATTGTTTATCCACTTCATTAGACCTACCATAAGGGCAAGTTGAGCATTTGAAAAGTTATAATCAGGTTTAGGGAATAAGTGTGGGGGAATCATAGCTCATAGTTGGCTTTTGAGTTAGGGATGAGTATGGTTGCGGTAATTTTCTCTCCTTTATATTTTTCTTCTTTTAATTTCCTTGTTTTAAATGAGTAAATAAATCAGAAAAGAAAATAAAGAAAAGAAAGAGAAAAAAATGAAAAAAATGAATGAAAAAAAGAATTGAAATGAAACAAAGGAAAGAGAAGGCAATCAGAAACTGAAAGAAAAGGAGAGACGTAAAAATGGGGAGTACAAACTTTATTATGTCAGAGGAAAAAAATGAGTGTTTTATTTGTCATTTTTCTTAATTACCTTGAATGCTCAATTACCTCTGTGGTTTTAAACTACAATTTTTATTTTTCCTGCCCTTAGCTCGCCCCATTACAACTAAAATAAAGACTTCAGATTGATTTTTGTGTTTGATATGAGTGGTGGATATTGGATTAGTAAGCAAGCCTGTGGTAGATACCTTACATAAAAAGAACGATGAGTGAATATTTACTACCTTTGAATGCTTGAGAGGATGGAGAGTGGAGTGAGTGTCTATCACACTTGTTGATGGTTCTTTAAATTGAAGTGCTTGTTGATTTTGGCTAAATATGCGAGGAATTGCTTGTTCATGGAGCATTATGAGCTTCAAGTTCTTAGATTGTGTTTATTGGAATGATCACTGATATCTTTGACTATTATTTGGAAAAATTGTTGTTTCCATTATTTGTTCTTTTATAGTCTAGTGTTCTTTATTATGCTTAAGGACAAGTATAGTTTTAAGTGTGGGGAAATTGTTGTGTCTAGTTTATATTGCTTTTAATTTCCTTCATAGCTTCATAGCCTGATTTTGGTTACAAAACTGTGTTTTGATCCAAATGTGAGATAAATTGAGTGGAAATGGTGCGAATATTGCATGACCATTAATTGGATTATTTTTGTGAATTTTTTGTATAGGTTGAAGACAAAGTCACGTAAAGTTGCATGAAAAGAGAAATAAAAAATTAAAAAGAAAAAAAGAAAAGAAAAGTGATGACAAGTGTCACCACCTCACTGTGGTGATAAGTCACCACCTTAAAGGTGGTGTGACTAACATTTAATTAACTTAAATGTTAGTAAGTTACCATCGTGCATGACTAACATTTAATTTAAATGTTAGTCGCACGGGTGACTTAACTAGTCACCCCTATGCATGGTAGTGCAAATTTGTGGACACTAACTTTGAGTCTGACACATCCAGGTTAATGGCGTAACAACCCTACAAACCTAAACTTAGAGTTGAGCTATAACAATGAGAGGAAGGAAAAAAAGGCAAGGGGTGGCAGCTGAAGAGAAAATTCATCTTTCATTCACTGTTTCATTGGTTCACTTATACAGAGACACAGACATAGGAGGCGCAGAGAGATAGAGAAAAATAAGATAAATAGAAGAGAGAAGCAGAGAATGAAACAGAGTGAGTCAGGAAGAAGAGCAAAACAGCAGAGAGGTGGAAGCTTGGGAGAGGCCAAAAGCGAGAGCTGAATCTAAAACCCATTCAACTTGAGTGAACATTTTTCTAGCGAAGAAGTTGAAGCAGAAGGCAACAGCCAAAGCTGGAAGCTTGAGAGGGACTGGAGATCTCCGCAACTCTTCATTCGATGATTTGTTTGCCTATTCTATTCCTCATTTGTTGCTTTGTTTCTTTCATTTTACTATCTGTTATTAACTAACTTATACTCTTATTAGTTTAGCCGGCTGTTATTTGTTTGTTTTGATAATCCATTCGGTATTCACTGTTTATTATTGCTTTAATACTTTTGTTGACAGTAACATGTGATTAAAGTGTTTAATGATGATGGATATGGTGATATCCGTGATGGGTTGATCTCTTTTCTTGAGAATTAATGTAGCTATTTAGTTTTATTATGCATGATTGGGTTACGGATCTGTTGTCTTATTTATTGTTACGTTTTCTGAGCTGAATGGATGTAATAGAATGGCCAAACTTTGCATCATTTTAATGTTAAATGAAGATTCGAAGATGAAGTTTAATACGGATCGAGAAATTATGGACACTTAGGTTAAAAACTAGAAATATATTAACTTAAGTTGTAATTGGTGGTCGGGTTTTCCTAACTTATTCGGATAATAACTTGTTGAATACAAAAGTTAGACTAGTTCATTATTCAAATCGATTTATAATCCAATTATTAATTTTGGTAAGATGACAATCTAATCATTTTCCCTTAATCATGCATAGGAGATTAAATTAGTGAAATTAATTCTCAAGATTTTTTTCACTTCGATTAATTTATTTATCTTTGCTTTCAATTGATTCCATCTACTTTTCAATTTAATTTCGCTATTGTCCTTAAAAGTTGTCACTAACAATCAGGATAGAATATTTAGGAATGCATTGTTTTTATTTTTATTTTTAATTCAAACTTAATTTAAGTTGACCAATTTCACCTTCGTGGGAGATGACTCTGGGTTATCAACAACAACTATCTCGTATACTTACGAGTAGGATAACCTAGGTTATTTTAGAACTTTTTGGGCATAACAACCAATGGAAATAAACTCCAAATACATCTCCTTACTTGTTCTTCCTTCTTTCTACCTTCTAGGTCATCTTATTGCATCTCCTAAACATCCCTTCAATCTGCCTTTTCAATTTTGGCTTATATAGTTCAAATATTAGGTGTTTGAGTAGAACATTAACAAGTACACGTTCGTATACTTAGCTGAGTACTAAAAAAATACGATATTCAAATCCAGAGCAAACATGAGCCAAAAATGTGAACACAAGCTTGTCAATATATTACACAATTGTGTACCTCTTAAAAAGGGGCTTTTAACATATTAACACGCCTCAAACTCTTTAAACATGACCATGAAAGCTGAAAATTCATAAATAATTAAAAAAAGAGGAAGTATATATGGTCATATACTAGGTCGTGTTTCTTTCCTTAAGCTTCATAACATGGTCAAAACAATTCCAAACCTCTTCTAATTTGTTCAAATTCATTCCTTTTGCTCCAAATAGGTGAATTATGATATGAAAACAACATATAAACGAATTAAGCGTCATAAACAATAAAAATTCTCAAATATACAAGTAAAATGTATTAAATATACACTTAAAAATACAAACAATTAAGCATTAACCATATGTGTAACATTATTAATGTCTTACAAAATCTTAATAGGTTTAATATTAATATTAAATTGAGAAAACTATATACAGTCCTGAAGTGCCCAACCTTTGAGATTTTCTCAGTTCAATGCCCAACTTTTTGAGATTTTCTCAATTTGATGCCTAGGCTTTTAAAATTTTTAATTAAGTGACCATTATTTTATAACCTTAATAACTCAATTCAAAATGTTAGTTATATTAGTATTTTACTGATTTAGTTAAAAGAATTTTTCATTGTTCATGACATGTAAGCATCCAAATAAAAAATTATTTGTCAACTAATCATCCATGTGGATTAAAACACCTAAGCCAATGTGTGAAAGAAGTTATAGATTAAGTGTTTTAGTCCTTATGAATGACTAGTTGACAATAATTTTTCACTTAAATATCTACATGTTATAGACAAAAAAGATTTCGTAAGCCAAATGAATAAAAAACTATCATAATTAATATTTTAAACTGAGTTATTAAAGTTATAAAAATTAGTTACTTAATTAAAAATTAAATTATGAAAAGTTAGCGCATTGAAGCACACGAATAGTAGATCAACTAGTTATGAGAGATCCAAAATGTGGTTAATAAACAAATGAACGGAGTAAAGTTGGAATGAAAAGTCTACAACAAGAGCGATGTAACTATGCTCGAGCCTCCAATTAGGAAAACTTAGACAAGACTTGTTTTATGAGACGTAATCCATCTCTCGTCCAAAATCTCAAAAAAACAAAAAATCCTATAGATATATAGTTCGTCAAATGTTAGAATTTACAATAAACCTATGGGTCCATACGAGAAGGAAAGTTAAACCACGTACAAGTCTAAGTGAGGTTCCATAATAAAATCAATTGGTGATAGGTGAAGTAGCCCACTAGACTTATATGTTAGTTTACTTTCCTCTCTTTCTCCGATATAAGACAACTCTCATTCTTTATATTTCAACATTAAAAAAAAAAAAGTTCCTATAGATATATAGAAACGGTTGGTCATACAAAATTAAAAAACAAATCTTTAGATGAGAGTTGATTAGGAAAGCCCACCCTACATGGAGCCTCATTTTGATTGAAGAAAGCATTCTTTGTTTTGTCTTCCAAGAAAGAACCGTCCCAAGTTTGGGAAAGTGACATCAACCCAAGATGCCCACGTAGCTGTAAGCACCATCACCGGCTGGTACCACCCTCTTAAGTCAGGACGCTTTTATATCTTCAATTTACGAGTTCATCTTTATATAATCTCAACACCACATTTCATTTCCTTCAGTTCTTCTTTCTCATTCCCCACCAGAGAATAGTGCTCTACGAATTACTCCTGGTCAGTTCAACGTGTAGTACCGTTGCTCTCTTTCCTTTCAGTAAACTATTTCTATGGTTCTTTATTTTCATTTAATCTGATATCGAAATCTTTTAGCCGTTCATTGCAAATGTACATCTTCTTTGTTTTGGTGCTGACGTAGTATTATGGTTACTCTGACTTCATACTGGCATAGATCTGTGTTCGTTTGTTCTCTGTTGATGTCCATCCAGTGTCTGTTGTTTTCTTGCTTAAATGCTACTTTTCCCCATCTCTCTGTGCTTTCTTTTGGGGTTGCCACAAATATGTTTTGACTTGTTTTTACTAAGGCTACCCATCACTCTAACTGAGTAAAGAAATGGTAATGTAACTAATAAAAAGGTTCAATGGACTTCGAAGTCGGATTCAGATCTGAGTTTTGGCAAAGCTGTGTTAATTTCTTTGGATTTAGCAAGTTGTTATCTTGCATCTCATTTCCTGTAATTCTTTCCATTCATTTTTCTCTTTCATGGTTCTAGTTCTCACTACCATCTGCCATTGTATGCACACTAATTTGATATGCGGGCTTAGATCTCATTTTACATTTTCTTTAACAAAAATTGAGTATCCCCAGAAAAAGAAAAAAGATAGTTGGATCCTTTCTTAGGCATCTATTGTTGAACTTTTTGGTGTTAACTAAGCAAGATCTGGTATTTGGTTGAGTCATTACATTTTCGGGTTTATATGGTTTTCGCATTCATTAGGTAACCTGGGTATTGCCGGTTTGGAGTTTTGGTTTTGATTTATGAAACATTAGCAAGTTCTTCCTGTTCAAATTTGTGATTTTACTTTACATTGATGTTGACATTCAATATGATTTGATTCTTGCAGTAAATTTTGGTAACTGGTCAAAATATACAGGGCACCTCATATTTTTGTGAAAATTATGGAGATCTCCTCGATTCTTCTGCTGAGTAGTACACTGCTACTTTTCTTTACAGCGCCAACATATGCTCAAACATCCAGTCCTCCAGCACCAACACCAACACCAACATCATCACCATCACCAGCACCTGCACCTGCACCGGCTTATGTAAACCTCACACATTTGCTTTCAGTAGCAGGCCCATACACCACCTTCCTCAACTACCTTGAATCCACCAAGGTAATTGATACCTTCCAAAACCAGGCCAATAATACTGAGGAAGGTATTACTGTCTTCGTGCCATCCAACCAAGCATTTGATTCCTTAAAGAGGCCTTCTTTGGCAAAGCTCACTCAAGACCAGCTTAAGCAACTCTTGCTTTTCCATGCGTTGCCACATTATTATTCTTTGTCTGACTTTAAGAATCTTAGTCAAGTAGGCACTGTTAGTACCTTTGCTGGTGCTGGCCAATTTGCCTTGAACTTCACAGACACATCAGGGACTGTGCACCTTGATTCAGGATGGACTAGAACTAAAATTACCAGCAGTATAGACTCAACTGATCCTGTTGCGATTTATCGAGTTGACAATGTCCTGCTGCCTGAGGCAATCTTCGGAACCAATATACCTCCAGTGCCAGCTCCAGCATCCGCTCCTGAAAGTAGCCCTGCTGCAGATAGTCCAGCAGCTGATGCGAGTTCAAAGATTCATGCCCCTGGAACATCCCCTCCAAGCTCGTCTCACAGGATTATCAACTTAGGTGTCTGGCGTCAAATGGTTTTCGCAGTTTCAGGCGTGCTGGTCTTGCTCTTGTAAAAGAGAGTAATTCGTTGGTGGTGGTTATTAATTTATGTCAAGAGGGTCCGTAAGAATGAATTCATTTGCTTTGTTTTAAAACCATTTTTTCGATTATGTATGTGTGTATAATCAAATATTGGTTCTTTTGTATTCTCTGTTTTGGTTCTTTTGAGTTGAGCTGCATATTCTTAAGTAATCAACTTCTCTTGATAAAATCAGATTGCTGTACACAAGGAGAAGAAGCTGATTGTGGACTCAAATAATAGCAACAATGACTTTTATTCTATGGACTCAAAGTTTGATTCTCTGTACTCCATACCTTGAATGAGACTTTGCAAATCATTAAGTAGCTTGTGACTTCCATTAGAATCCAAGTATTAGCAACAACCCCTTTCGGACGTTACTTTTTGTCCATTTCACGTGTTTAGGAGGTAGAACCATCCAATCACCTTAGAGGAGACCCTTCTAACTTTTGCATTATAAAAGTGCGTCGGCAAAATAAGAGTGACGTGAAATTTTATGGACCACAAGCCAATTAGGCGTTCACATCAACTCACCGAACTCAAATCTTCATGACCAGCTCGTGCAGCACCAAGTTACCTCCTGCACTATATCCAATTGGTAAAATCAACCTGATCATTAGGCCACAACTCATGTGGCTTTCTTTGAGCAAGTGAACATAGCTACACAAGCAGGCTGTTTGTTAATGTTTTATAGGCCCATGTTAAATTTAAAAAAAGCTTCTATTTTGATTTTTTTAGTTTTTTATAAATGTCAAAAATAGTTCATTATTTAAAAAAAAAAGACAAAATAGGGAAATATCAAGTTTCGGCCCTTACCTGGGTGTGAACCTTCCTTTGTCTATTCTTACTTTTTTAAAGGCTATTAGAGAGTGAAAGTGGTTGTGGAGGGTAAAAGCGAGAGATAAAGAGAATGACCGAAGTGGTTGTGGATTGTAAGGACTTGCTTTGGTGGAATAATAGGCGAGCTCGCGAACCCCTTGCAATGACCTTAGCTTTGCAAAAGACGACGTCTCTTCCTGCGACTTCCTACTAAAGGCATACTACAACACACACTCTCTCACTCTTTTTGGCTTTTCTTTTTTGTCATTGTTTGTCTTCCTTGATCCTTTTGTTTTATTCCTATTTGGAAACTAGGATCGAATACGATACCGACCACGGTGGAATAATTATAAAATTAATTTGTAACTTTAATTTTTCAAAAATTAAGATCTCTTTAATTCTGTAAAATGATTAATACAAGAACCATAACAAAGCATAAATCGTAACTCATATCTTATTTTAAAGCTTGATTTTTGTCTTGTCTTATCCTTAAAATCACTTCCAAATCGATTCACCTCAACCACCATAACTATATAAGTATCCGATCTCTAACAGTATTTAGAGAACAGGTTAAAAGAACTCTGCAACTCGTACAGAGAAGATTAAGCAAGAAGTGATATCTCCATTAAAACTAAAGCCTATTTATAATAAGTTTTGGACATTTTAGTGATTTAATTAAAATTAAATTCTAATTTAATTAAACTTTAATTAGAATTACAAATAATTATAATTAAATACCAATTATGCTAAAATAAGATTCAATATCTCATATTGATCCTTATTTATTAAATAACTCATATTTAATCATAAGTTTCTCAAAATTTACGGTTAAGTCCTACTTAATTAAATTTCTTTGCTCTCTTCAACTCATTTTTTATGTGAGACTCATTAGGTTCTCAATTATGTTGACAATAATTATATATTCTAATTCTAATTCATAATTAGAATTAGATAAATTAAAACTTCTTTTAATTTATCTTTAATTCTTCAATTAAACAATTTATAATTATAGATCAAGATTTACGTCTAGGAACGCATTATGACCGCACGAATATTTAAGAATGTCAAACTAATTTTGACTAACTTATTCCTGCATGATTTTTTCATATAATTCAATCCTTTCATATTACAATATCCCGATTAGATAGAACATGGCGACTCTTTTTTAAGTTTGATCATATTAGTTCTTTGCCATTAGTCATCGATTCAATTAATGACATTTGTAAACTATTTGCAAAACCTCATTTTACATTGGGCAAGAATTTCTGAATCAATATTAATCGAGAACAACGAAATATTCTCCATAATTACTTTAGGGTAATGACTCATATCTTGATCACTCAACTACTTCCATATAGTTCATACTACATCGATCCAATGACTACAATTACATGACCCATGATTAAATAAATCATAAGTAGTATCAAAACATAACAATCCCTGTATAAGATAACTTTGTTAACTTCAGGTCAAAAGATTAATTATACAATCATCACAATGAAAATTCTATAGACATACAAGTAATGTTTCAAATGGATTTTTCATATCATGTCTGTTCAATGTACTTGTTATCTAATAAACACCCATACGTGTTTTTAAATATTTTCATACTTTAACCTATGAGATTGATTAGTTCCTTTATAAAGAAAAACATAACGTATGCTAGCCTTTTTACGTTCAATTAATGTCCAATCTTAGTGGAACAATAACTAAGAACAATTTAGGGATAATACATAAATGTAATATGAATTTCATAATTATAATCTCATTATAGTTTCATTTGCAATATATAATTATCTCATGAACTTTATCACATATATCTAAGCATATCCAAAATAAAGAATGTCTTTAAAGATTTTGTTACTAAACTGCAACCAAAGCGACTGACTGTAAGACATAAATCAACAATTTCTTCTTATCCCCCCCCGGTATGGAGATATCACATTACTCATTCGCTAGTCTGAGAGTCGAGATTTCATGATCTATTCATCTCACTTGAGGTACATTTACTAGAATTGTTCTTGATAAAATTGAATACATGTGTTAATAGTTGAAACTTCTCAAATTGTTATGTTTCCACTCAATGATAAAGTCTCTCTTGTTGTTTTTGTACGAGAAGTGTGCAATGATTCATAACTGATTCGTGTTTAAATACTGGTTCAGCCGGATTTGGCTGATCCTGAGTGTCATGATTCTGATCCATATCCCTGTGGATTCTTGATTGCCGTTTTCCCGCAAAACAAGTAAAGACTCTCCGGGGGTTGTTTCCCGGAAGATCCCTCCGACGCTCAAGTCAGTATTTCTGAGAGAATCTAAGTTTTGGAGAATGGAGAGACAATTAGGTTATCCGTCACTTAGTCACAGTGAATAATACCTTATATATGCTGCTGGTTGTCTCTAGGTTTAGATCTCTACGTGCGTTGTTGTATTTACATGGGAATTGATCTCTTACCACCAGACCGCCAGAGCATGGTCTTGAAGTCGGACCCTTCTGGGCCGGGCCTTGTGAGGCCGACCCGACCAAACACCATATACTAGTTGAGAGATCAACGAGTTAGCTAATCTCATAGTTTTATTTTCTTGCTTTTTAATCCTCTATAGAAAACGATTGTGAGATACTCTTTTGTGTAATGGTGATTCTGATTTTGGGGGTTTGTTTTCTTCACCTTTTGTGCTGGGAATTCTTGGATTGCTTTTTTTTTTCTAGTCTAGTCCTTCAATTTTCCTTTCCACCAACCACCATTCATTCTTCTTCACCACACCGACACCATCAATATGGGAAAGACCCATTTACAAAGATCTGTTTACACACTAAGGTCGTCCACTTTCCTTCTCATTTCCCTTCTTCATTAACCACCATTCATTCTTCTTCTTTTACTTCATAATCTTCTTTATCCTACGCACATTCACCGGTAGGTGGTGATGGTGAAGATGGACGAAACAAGCTTCTAATGATGTGTGAGTGTGACCTAAAAAAGGAGTTAGAGAAAGAAAGAGAAAGGAACCAAAGACATCAACTTTTAGAGATGATTGGTTTTCTTGTTTCTCTATCTGTTCAGTTCAAAGTTACATAGCCCAATTGTTGAACTCATTATTGTGGTTCTATGGGCTTTCCATCTTAGGATATAGTGGGTTTTGTTGTTGATCTTTGCTTCCATTTGATAAGCATTTTTAGAGATGATTGGATGGACTTTGTTGGATGAGTATGATTAAGGCATGTTCTTTTATTGACGATTAAAATAAAAGATGTTGCCAAACACAATTAAGGGAAGAATGAGTACTTCATGCTCGTCATAGAGGAATGGGTATGGAATAAATTCGTTGTTATGTAATTTTAAAGTGAAAGAAATAATATTGTCAAGGCATGGAGGAAGCTCACCTGAGAGGTTTTTATTGGAAAGGTCCAGAATGTTTAAGTCTTCCATTTGGCAGATTTGAAGCGGAATCTACCATTGGAAACAGTTCCCATATAGGCTCAGCGCTTTTAATTTGGGGGCAAAAAAAATGATGAAATTTCACCTAACAAGTTGTTTTCTCTGAGGGATAGCCATCTAAAGCTAGCCAAGCAAGAATTCCTTGGCATTGCTTCACCATGCAGCCAGTTTTTAGACAAGTCCAGAATTTCTAATCCACTCATATTACTATTGATTCTAGCACTGTATCCTATGATTGGCCTTTATACAAGTTAAAGGCAGCTATTTCTGTGAGATGTTATGTTTTCATTTGACTAATTTGACAGTAAACACCCTTCTTCACATATATAATGTATCTTCTATTACAATGGCAGTCTTTCTGTATCTTCTATTACAATGGCAGTCTTTCAAGTTTATTTAGTCTTACATTTCCAAGTGTGTTGCTTTTATTACTTTATGTTACTTTATTTTGCAATAAGACACCCAATGTTAGAAATCATGTATATTTTTTTACATTAAACGTTGTCTATTGTTATGAAGTAGGTGAACGACTCCAAGAATCTAACAAGATCATCAAGAAATACCCAAATCGAGTTCTTGTAAGCTTTCATCATTCTCCGTTACCTTTGCTTATTTTTTTAATCTCTTTTCGACTGTTATTACCTAGCTTTTCAATATGCCTTATCTATATGTTGGAAAATTACTTTATGAATTTTTTTAACATAGATCAACATGGCTCGACCCCTATTAGCAAACAACGACACAAATTAAAGTAACTTTTGATACTTTAACAAACAACAAATTATATGATGGTTTTCTTATTTGCTATCCATTAGGTTATCTATTGTTTGTACCTTTAAGATGAGGACTATGAAATTAAAACCAAGGAAGAAAAAGAGATTGATAGAATGAGATGGATGTTTAGATTAATTGTGGATTATGATAATGCCTGCATTAGTGAACTTCATATGGATAGAGCAACCTTTAGGATATTGTGTGATATGGTAAGAGATGTTGAGGGTTTAAAACCCACTAGGAACAAATCCGTAAAAGAGGTTGTAGCAATGTTCATATACATCTTAACTCACCATAAAAAGAGTAGGACAATTAGCCTACTTTTTCTCCGCAGTAAAGAAACCGTGAGTCGCAATTCCATCAATTTCTTTTTGCAATTATCAGATTGCATCATATTTTGCTTAAGAAGCCAGAGCCTATTACTCAAGATTGTTAAGAAAAGAGATGGAAATGTTTTCACGTAATTGAACATTATAATTATCCTATAACATTAATATCATAACTTTTATGTTCTAAATCACCTTTTTTTAATTTGTAGGGTTGCTTAGGGCCTTTAATGGGACACTTGTTGGATCCCGTTCCCAAAGCCCAACCAAAAGTGTTGGACCACGTTCCTGGAGCCCAACTATTTGAAACGGATCCGAAAAGCGTTAGCAGGTGGCCTATAGGGTTATCTCAACGATCCCTCAAAAGCTTGGAATCAATCCTTTCGAAATTAAAATCCAAAAGCTAAAAATTTTTGTGGAGAGGTAGCAAAACATGTTAGAAATCCAATGCTTCGAGAATCACTTAATTCGGAGGTCGGACGAAGATTTTAGGGGCAAAAGAATCCAACATGCTTAAGCCCTATCTCCAATTGAACATGTCTTGGCACGAATGCCATAACGTTTTCTACAAATGTCCAATTGCTTTCGTTTTTAGACCATTGGAAAGAAGACATCGAGATCTACAACTCGTATTAGAGACCTCAAAGCAAGATTCGGCCCCTAAACTGGTCAAAATCGCAAATTACTGAAGCTGACCTGAGGATGTCCGTTAAACGGACATGCATGTCCGCTTAACGGACATGGATTGGCCAAACACTCCAAATCCACCCGAGAAGTCCGTTTAACGGACATGGGGAATACAGAGGGTCCCAAATGACCCGAGAAGGTCCGTTAAACGGACTCCCATGTGGCTTCCCCAAAGTCCTCAAACCTTATTTCATGCTTCCTACAACCTTCTTAACAACATAAACACTTATAATCTTGCAAAATTCTCTTATTCTAATGCAAATTCACTTCATACTAACTCAAACATCAAACTTATGTCATCTAACTATCAACCATAATTTCTCATCAAAACCATACATTCTTATCTATTCAATTACCAATCTTTCTTCTCCATAACATTTCCATTATAACCCATAGCAACTCATGGCCAAAGTTCAACAACTCAATACATTGCTTCTTTAAATGTACTTGATTTCCTTATTAAACTCATCTATAATTAAGTCATATTTCCACTCCGCTTCATTTTATAACCAATTGGAATTCATCAAATCATCAACTTCAATTCATTCTACTCTTCATATTCAACAACTTCTCATGAATATCATCATAACCTATCCTTGTTTTCTAAAATTCACTTATATGTATATAACAATGATTCATGCTCAAAATTTCTCAACTCATCATCCATACATGATCATCCCTATACCAATCCATAATTCAAAGCCATCATAATTCCAATTTCATTTACACGTTCTTATAATCAACAACCTTTCATGATTCATAACATTCCTATATTTCCTTTCCATAATTCACTTATATACATATGCCAATAGCTCATGTTTATTCCAATTTAAGCTCATCCTTAATTAATCCATAGTTCAACTCCACCTCAATCATACACAAATTTACATCCCAATTTGCCAATCATCTATACACAATTTCACCATTTATAATCATCATACACAATTCATAATTCATGCCACATGCCAATCCATATTTCATTAACATCATGTATCAAGAGTTTTACAAAATCCAATGGCATTTCCAAGCCATATTACAAAATCAATATCAATACCCAATTTACAAAACATACAAAACCCAAAAATCTCAAATTGCACTTGAAGCCTTGGTTTACATTAATCAATTCAAAATACAACAAAACATGCAATTCCGGATTCATGCCTTGAATCACTATCACTTGATCGCTTGCTCAAAACCTGGAGAGGGGGAAAAGAGTGGGGGTGAGCTTGAAAGCTCCGTGGGTAACAAGTTTATAATAAAATAACAAGCAAAAACTGTTCAAAAGTTCAATCTCATGGAAAAATTCCTTTTGAGTCATATAGCCCATGTTTCTCAAAAATTCTTGTTAAGCAATCAAAATTTGCAAAAACACAACTCATGCATTTTTCAACTTGTTCATAAATCATGAATGCATCAAAACTTGTCACAAGTCATAAACATGTAAGCACATCATAATGGCTCGGGTAAGTCCAAATTCATGACGAACTACACATTCCCATATAATGGTCCTGTGTAGTCGTATACGTGAGGAGTCCTAAAAGGAGCTCCGTGCCACTAACGGGCAGGCGGGCGAAGCCTATTTCATGGGTCAACGTGCACGTGACGGTTCTTGAGGGACTACCCTAACCCACATAACATGAAATTCATGACTTGAAAGTAAA
>JANZLH020000156.1:1724735-1734767 GCA_026770325.2 Erythroxylum fimbriatum | reverse complement strand
AAAATGTTTTTCTTAAATATAAAAGAGTCTAATAAATTAATTTTAACCTAAAATGAAATATAATTAATTTTAATTTTAGAAAATAATTTTCTAAAATTTAATCAAAAATAAATTTAATTATTAATCTTAATCAAACTTAAAAATAATTAATTTAATTTTGAAAATGATTTTAAATGGTTTCCAATTTTAATCTAAAACTTGTTTTTAAATCAAATTGAATTTCTAGTTCAAATAGTAATTTAATGCATTTAGGAATCAAAATGTTCAACCTAATTTAATTATTCAAAGAGTTGGAAAAGTTGTTTCAGATTATGAAGATCAATAACTATAATCAACCAAGAATTAGAAGTTTCATACATATAATTTGATTATTTTTGTATAAGAATTATAGGATTTTTTTATATGCTTAATATATTATGCGTGTATGGCATGTTCATATGTTTGACATTTTACATGCATTTTTGTATTTGATGAGATTTAAAATAATATTAATTCCTCGTTAAAATACAAGTATACATTGAGAATGTAATATTTTTTTGAGAAAGTAAAATTTGTAAATATATTTGAACAATGATAGTAAGTTATAAAAGCATCACATTTTGGAAAGTACATCTCCAAACTCTTTACCTTTACTCTACACATTCTACACTTTAGATTACTGAAATACTATAATAATGAAATTACATTGAGCTTGAAAAAAAAAGTTTCTAAATTCTCCATGAAGACATCAGTGTGTTGTTGCATTTTCTTGCAAAGTGGGTGATGATAAAATGCTCCCTTATGCTTGCTAATGTTGAGGCAATCATTGTGCTTAAGTTCTTTTCCTTGACTATTAATCTTCTTGAGTTTCTTTCTTTCCATATCTCATGAAAATATGCACCCATTGCCACTAAATAGGCATTCTTATCCTCATTGGGTATTGGATTCACCTGTATCCATTGAATAATGTCAGCTAAGCTAGAAGAGTTGATATCCCAGTGGCATAGTTTAGTGATCTTCTTCATAATTTTTTTGGCGAATCTAGATTGGAAGATTTGATGGTCTCTAGTTTCATCCTCTAGCTCGCATAAAGCATAGGTTTTAGGTTTGGGAATATGATTGTTGCCTTCATTATTTAAGTATAAAATAATAGTTTTGTTTATTGTAAGACTTGTTGAGTGATTCGAGGTCCTTTTAATCTGATTATGTTTTATTTTAAATTAATAAGTCCTACTTAACTAAATTTGTATGATTTAGATGAATGACTCATCATCATATATATGAATTTAAAGATAGGGTTAGAAATAACAAATAAGATAGGCTTTCATAGGAGTTTCTAGCTAGCGTATCTAGGGGTTACATAAGATGTGATTAATAAGGATGTTTTATACCTAATTTAAATTTAATTAACTTATCGAGTAACTTAAGATCAACTAAATTTAAATGAGATCCTAATTCTGTAAAGAAATTAGAGTAATTTTTCCAAAATAGGAGTGAGGGTTATTATTTTGAATAAAATTGTCGAAGTAACTAAATATATGATTAAGTTTCTAATCTTATTTTCTTGTCATGGAATATAATCAATTGCTTAATTTTCTTACATTTATGTTTTTTTATAGTAGAAATTACCTTTATTTAGTGTAATTGATACTAATTGTTAGTGAATAAAATTCCTTGAACATAGGTTAAGCTTGAAAAGAGTTTCCAAAGTTAGATAGAAAATATATATATCCATTATATAATACTACTATTAATCCTTGTTAAGGCTTTTGGTGACAACCAAGAGTTCTTAAAGTTAGATAGAAAAATCTGTATGTCCATTATGTAATACCACTATTAATCCTTGTTAAGGATTTTTGTGACAAAGTATTAGAGATATGACAATATCATATAGATGGAAAAAATAATAATAACATTTTGAATTGTATAATGTCTCGTTAAATTAAATGGTAACATGTAAGATGGATGTCAATAGCATGAGAGCACGATACAAGAGGCTGCGTAGAATAGATTTGAGAATTATAGTCCTTGGATGAAATCGTTCCACTCAACTTAGCATACTAAAAACATAAATAAGAACTATAATTAAAGACATTTTCTATAGTATGATAATAGTTTTCAATGGAAGATGATAATTGTTTGAATATTTATGTCAATACATCATAATAGCGATCATATATGTATATATATATATACAAATTCATGCTTTTAAGTATTTGATATTGAATTTGGATTCAAAATTATTAGACTGTTCAAGGTATAATAAGAAATAAATTTCGAGTATAAGTAGTTGATCTAAGTTTATATAACCAGTTTGTATGTATTGAATCAAGGGAGACTTATGCGAACACAAAGTTAAATAAGTGAGACTATTCTTTTATACCACGTTAGTTAAATCAATATAATAAGAATCATAAAGTTACGCATAAGGACATTGTTAATTGACTTAATACAAGTGTGAGCTTGTTAATTGATTGAATTAATTAACAAGTGTGAGATTGTTAATTGATAACCTACTTATCATCTTATATTGCTAAATCTTCAAATAAATATTCAACATGAACTGAAACATTATGTATTTAGACCATATTTTTTGACATTGTATCTTCCATTACCAGTAGCCACCAATTAATTTTATCAAACCGTGTAATCAATTATCATAGAATTAGTGTTCAATTCATCACCTAACAATTATTAGCTATCCACCAACAACTAGCCACGTACTAAACTCCCTGGAGCTAGAATTGGATGCAAAAGTTCAGGGAGTAGGAATGAAAGCAGTGCCTCTTGACAATTCGTACAATTGTAAGTAGTGCCCAACTCTCAGAAACCTGAATTGCAGAGGGAATCACAAAGCCAGCAATGCCCTGACTTGCAATTTCATTTGAGGCATGCATTGCAACAATCTCACATTTACAGTTAACGTCCAACTGTACCTGGAAATACAGACTCTTGAGGGAATCTCCCCTTGCGAAGAAAGAAAAAGGGTAGAAATTTAGAAGGGGCAACCAACCCCTTTTCCAGGATGCTCATACGTAATTAACATTTGGATCAGGATTGATACAACAGTGGCTACTTGTCATCCATTTTGACCGAGTTTAGTCTTCTCAATCTCTGATCAAGCTCTGCCATTACAGCAGGTTCTTGCTTTTTCCTTTGTTTGGATATAGTATTTGTAGTCATTGACCCTATCTTATCGAATGCAACCTGCATAATTTGGATAGGGAAGAACTTAATATCAAAATTAAGCAAAAATCAAGTGAAGCCACCTTTTACTGTTTATCAATCAAACTTATCAAAAGGATCCACCAGATAATAACAATTACAATCTCATGTTCCTTTCACCTTCAAAAAAGGGACACGGTGAGGAAATTGTCTGATAAGAAATGCAATACAAGTACCAAGGGGAATTGTCTTACCGTCAATAATTCATCAGGATCAAAAAGGTGATGTGTAGTTTTCTGTAGTACGTAAATTACATCACCAACATGGTGGGTTAGAAGCAACTCCTCTTCCTTCATCTGTAATCAATGATTACAATTAAAAGTTAATGCTCTGTTAGTTATCGACATACTAAGAAAGTATGAGATGTAATTTTGTACTATTATATAGATCAAGCACCTTGAATATAGCCAAAGCTACATGAAACAGAACCTTTGCACCCTCATAGAAAAGGACATCCCACACCCGCAGGGTTGTCTGCCAAAAAGTCATTCAAGAAGGTATAGGTTTTGGTCTTCAGAGAACTTGTGAAGTACATATGTTCCGTCCTTGTGGACAAAAAAACAATTCATATTTTCCTAACCTCTGAGGGCAAGCTTTTAGAGAAGAGGCAGAGGAACCACTCAGTGGCAACAAGGGACACATCAAACTCCAATTCCTCCAAATGAGCAGCTATCCTGTGATTCATTTGTACTTTTTAATACACAAAATAATCGCTTTACGAACCAAATAAGTGATCAATGTAGAATTACCTTGGACAATTTTTAGCAAGCAAATCCTTGAAAACTCTTTGTTCAACATGACACCCTGATAAGTTATTGGTATAGCAGTCATTGACTAAGACATTTTCCAGGAGGACAGCCAGCATCCAGAAAGCATCCTCCTCTGTTTTCATCACTAGCAACAGCAACGCTGCAACATAATTTAGGCCCTGCACCAACTCTAAGTTTCAATAAAGATATACATAAATTTAAGTCGGGGAACATAACAGCAGCCTACAAAAACAAGCCACCGTCCATTCACAAATGAAGTTGGTGGTTGCAAGATACCTATACATGGAAAAGGTTTAACAACCCATCCCTCTTGCACCTATCAGATTTGAACACTGGTAGGCATCGGAAACTTTTCTGTGGTTCCTATAAGCTAGTTACATCTAATTCGAGAGAGAAACTAAAGAAGACATACATCAACAATACTAATAACATTCAAACAAATTCTGTATTATGACACATGGAACTATTCAAAAGATAGTGATAAAATGATATACAATTGTCAGTTGTCACAGCTATTACAAGAAAGACGTAGACTGAGATGAGAAATGTACTAAACAAAAAAAGGGCATATTATGTGTAAAGATGTGTGAACAATACAGTTGTCATTTTTATTTTAGAAACAAGCAGTTTCCAGGAAAAAGTAGCAGTTATTGGGAAAATATAAGAACAAATACAAATCTCTGAGTTTTAAGAAAATTCAGAGGATAGAAAAGTCGAAGGAACTTGATAAACAACTACAGCAAGGACATCTAAAAACCTTTTATACTCTAAAAATATTAAACGATGGAACAAAATGTCTTATTGAAATTTCAATATGATCAGGATACACGAGGGTGAATGATGACATAATTATCAATGTGCTAAAAGTATTCTAAAGATTTAACTTGCTCAGGAATAAATGCAGTAGATCATAACAAAATTTTAGGTGGCCCCTTATAAAATGAATGGAAACAAGAATTCAACTTATTCTATTACCTTTTCTGAGGTTTTAATGTAGTCTATCATTCTGTAATTACCGTAGTTAATCACAACGAGGAACCAACCTGACAGTAACCAACATCAGAATCACGGAAAGAATAGCCAACAAGAACACGTCGAAGTGCAGCATGGCCCTCTGGAGTGTCCAACCATGGATGACCAGGAAATGTTCGTGGCAGGTCCTGTAAACATGAACAAGGAAAGACCTATTTAGCAAAAAAAAGAAAAAAGTGAAGGGGGATTTTGGCAAGATGGAAACATCTTACTGACATGGATGCATTAATGAAGCTCTTACCAACTGTTACTTGTCAGCTATTTCACAAGTTTATAAAATTTAAACATTATAATTTTTGGAAATCACATATGAAAAATTGAAAAATACAACTATTTTGCTAACACATATTCAATCACACCAAGCAACTGATTTTTCTTTGTTTTTGTTCCCTGAGCTTGAAAGAAAGTATAAACTGCCGCCTTGGACATATTCATTATCATGTAAACAAATCGGAGCAACCTCCATAGCTAAATTGTCGTTGGAGGCCATGTTGAAAAATGCCAATATATAGGATCTTGGAATATTCCACAACCTCAAACAAATCCCTCCTCCCAAAAAAAATGCCAAAGAAAAGTTAAATCAATCCATCATACATTCTGGATACCGAAGAGTATTCATATTTCTGAGGAAGCAAGTATCATAATTCATTATGTTAGTTCCTTTAACAAGCCTCTACCTTCAACATATTTTACAAATTAAGGTATAACTTGTTTCCATTCCAACAGCATATACATAACAGGATAGGTAAGCTACAATAACGATTCTAGAAATATCAATTGACAGATGTCATAAGTGTCATTACATCTAATTTCCTCCAAAATGAACATAATTCTTATTGTCCTCGATTCTAAATTCAAAAGTGAAACTTAGTACATTTATAACCAATGATTCATCACCATACATTTAATGAAGTAAATGATAAATTTAAGTGGTCTGAAATTTCAAGATCGACCTATCAAATGAATGTAACATGGGGTAATTAGATAGCTATCTCAATTGCAGAAAAAGTGACTGCAAATTCCAATTCAGTAACAAAAAACAAAACCATTAAATCCTTCCACATCAAATACATAAATAAGAACAAAATTAACTTCATCAAATATCTGGAAGCCAACAGTCAAATACGAGGATCATATAACAGATTAGCACTTCAGTGACAAATACAAAGGAGAAAAACACTAATAAAGTTAGACAAGACATTCACATTGATCAATCAAGCTTGTATAAGCATCAAATATTATTTCCTCAATTTTCAATTGAAAACAAATCATGGCACAATCGTAACAGAGAAAGTGAACAACAATACATTGACAGCAAATGTCAAAAAATAAAGCATAAATCAGAAGATAGCAACAACAAAACATTCCAAGAATTACAAAACATGCTTCACTGGAATAGAAATAACCCAATTTCAAACTCACGTGATCGATCTGTCACATAAAGTTAGACAAGACATTCACATTGATCAATCAAGCTCGAATAAGTATCAAGTATTATTTCCTCACTTTTCAATCGAAACCAAATCATGGCACAATCGTAACAGAGAATGTGAACAACAATACATTGACAGCAAATGTCAAAACATAGAGCACAAATCAGGAGATAGCGCACAAAACATTCCAAGAATTACAAAAACACGCTTCACTGCAATAGAAATAACCCAATTTCAAACTCACGTGATCGATCTGTCTTGTAGCTGGAGTAACCTTTCCCTCAACAGCCTTCGTCAGATCATTATAGTAGCTCTCAGGCACCGTGGACTTCTTCTTAGCAGCCCCGGAAAGGGAAAACCAAACTTTTGGCCTTAATACAGGCGGTATTCCCTTCCTAATAAGCCTCCGCAAAGTGATCGTATTAGCTAAAGTAGACAATTTGAGGGAGGATTTCAAGGCAATCCCTTCAGTAATTGAAGAAACTTGTGGCTGCAAGTACCAATTTGCACCTTTGCTGGCCTCTAATGTCCACCAAACCCTGCCCTGTTGCCTCACCTTCTCTCTCACCTCATTCAACACATTAACATCATCTACATTTCCTTCTACAGTAAACCCATAAAGGTCCTGGAATTTGACCGTTAAATTTGCTCTCCTTGAGTGGATACTAGGCCTCAAAATCGGGATATGAGGCTGGAAATCTAAGGATATTTCCCTTTTGTTATGTGTACGGTACATATCTAGTTCTTTTTGCCAGCAGATTTTCCGTGACAGATCAAGAGAGGTGGGGAAGGCGAAAGAAGGTAACAAAGAGAAGAAAGCTTATTGTTTAATTATTAGAAAAGGCCAAAGGTTGAAAAACCTTGAAATGGTCAATTTCTGAAGCTTCAAAAGCTTGGAATAGAGATGGCTTCAAAAGGGTATTTAATTATTAAACATTAGAAGACACACATAGAACAAAAATCTCTAAGCGCCTGAAAATAGCACATTCGGAAATGGCTGGAGCTCTAATCTCAGAAATGAAAATTAAAACACGAAAGAGACAAATAGAGAAACAAAATCATATAAAGCTTTTACCTCAAACTTTATCAGAAGAGAAGATAATGAGAGATACCTAGTCACCCAGAGAGGGAAAGTTTTATTTACAGGCTAAAAGAGAAGAAAGGACGCAAGAAAAGCTGAACCTAGAGAACAGATCTTCTCAGTAATGCATTCAGAGAAAGAGAAGGAGGAGAAGATGAGAAACAGAGAAAAGGACTGGTTCTTTGGGTTATCTTTATGAAAAACTTCTTCACTTGAAAGAGAAAAATGGTGACAAGAAAAGAGAGGCGATGATGAAGGCAAATTTGAAAGCACAAAAAGGAAGCTTTGTAGTTATGGAGGACACAACGAGAGAATAGGTGGCCTGAGGTGGGCTTGTAGATAAAATGGAGTTGAAAAACTGGAATAAGAACCAGAAAAGGACTAAACTGCAAAATAATTTTTTGTTTTGGATTTCATCGGACAATTTCCACCAAATCCAGTCCTCAGAAAACAATTATTGCACAATTTCCACAAAATCTGGTCCTCAAAAAACAATTATCTGTTTTGTCTCGAACGTTAGTGGACCCTCTTCTTTTGGTTTAATTTTGGCAACAAGAACGTTAGTGGACTTCCAAATACGGGTCGCGTGTATGTCAAAAGAAGGTAGGCAGAATGGCCTCCGTTGGCTAGAAGTCGAATGACTAAAATACCCCTTTCAGTTGTGACTTTTATGTTTTTAGTCGATAAACGACATGCAGAAGTTTGAAAAACAAACAGAAAGTAGTAAGTCGATGAGACGACACTTCTTTTTTTTTTTTTTAGGAAACCTCAGAGATTGGTTAAGCGGGCTCATATTTTAGAGGGTTAAGTGGTTACACCTAATCACAGAGAGTCTCATTAGTTCTCCATCCATAGGTAAAATCTCGGCTGCCCCAAGCTCTTACAAGAGCGGCTAACAAGGAATCGAACCTGGGACCTAACCGAAGTCAAGCCTCGTACTCAACTATTTAGCCACAAACAGTCTTAAATTGTTTAGTGTTTGTAATTACATGTAAAATTCTCTATAACAGGTCGATAAAATTTATTGTTATTTCATGAAAAGTAAATTAGAAAAAAACAAATATTAAATGAATTAGTAACAGTGAATAAAAATAATAACAAAATCTCTTTTAAAGGTATTTCAATCCACAGTGAAAAACTCTCCAAGGAAATTTTGAATTCTTAAAGTTAGGGATTTGAATCACAAATTGAATATATTTTTGGAGATTTTGTCTTAAATGTTGTGTTTGTTAATGAAGAATAAAGAAATTAATAATGAAAAGGATCATTTTTCCTGTCTATATACTTGGCAATAGATTCATTGTGAGTTAAAAGGGTCCAGATTTTATTTGAAAGAAGTGCATTGAATTCTTCAGTCATGACTTGTTGAGGGACAGGGTGCTTAAGGGCTTACTTAAATAAGGACGGTTCAATATCGGCTGGTTGAGCTAAAAAACAAAAATTTCAGCTAGTTGGATTGTTTATCTTGGATAAATGAATAGAAATGGAGAAGTAAAGAGGATCACAAGGGCAGGTTTTGCTATGCTAGTACACTTTATATAAAGGATAAAAAATAAGAAAATATTTGGGAAAGTGAATCAATACAACAAATACACTTGGATGGAGTTCTATCTGAAGTTTAGAATAACAATTATGGCAATTCCTCGTCACCAATTCATGTCTAACTGAATCAGACAACAAATTAGAATATAATTAGTGCAAGTCAAGTTTTCTCATATTAGTAGTTAGTTGATTTTGTACTTGCTCTAATTGTTAGAGATGAGTTTCACTTCTCTTTATAATCTCCACCATTTTGAATGAATATAGCACTTATTTTCCCAACAAAAAATCATATGGAGTAGTAGTGACAAGAAGGTTAAGAATTTTCTCAGGTTTGATAACATTATTGCATAAGTAGGTGTTATAAGGAGTAGTAGTGGTAAGAATGTTAAGAATTTCATAGATTTGAGTAGAGTTTGGGTCAAACTATAATTTTTTAAAAAAAGGAGGATGGCATATACTCTCTTGAAGTGGGAAATGCCATTAGGGTTATGGGCTTCCTGAAATTCAGGCTCAATTTCTAGATTACTTCAAAGGTTCTATAGGGGCTGTAAAGAATCTTCACCCTTCCAAGGAGTTTGTGGCTCATCTTTTCCCCAATTCATTGTCTGACATTCATTCTAATGCTGTTATTGTTGAAGTATCACCTCAAGAAATTAGAGAGGCTTTTCACTCTATAAATCCCAATAAGGCCCCTGGTCCAGACGGCTTTAATAGTTACTTCTTTAAACAAGCCTGGCTAATTATAGGGGAAGAAGTTACTAGAGCTATTCAAATTTTTTTCCTTCATGGTAAACTCCTCAAAGAGCTCAATTCTACATTCATATCCCTTATTCCCAAAACAACTCAACCTTTCACTATCCTAGACTTCAGAACTATCTCTTGTTGCAACTTGCTCTATAAGGTTATTGTAGCACTCCACTCTCGCAGGACCCGAACCCGACATCGTGGGTGATATCCGAGTCCGTGCCCC
>JANZLH020000156.1:1660494-1671159 GCA_026770325.2 Erythroxylum fimbriatum | reverse complement strand
TGGGCCCCAATTGGCTATTGAAATTCTATTAATTGTATTGTGTTGACTGAAAATGTTACGAATGAAAGCGGACCCAAATTGGTCATTGGTTTCTGAGCATTTGATTGTTTTCAAAAAAAAAATTTATATTGAATTTTGTCTCATTGAGTGCTCTAGCATGCCACCCTCGCGGGTCACGAACTCGGATATCGCCCACGATGTCGGGTTCGGGTCCTGCGGGAGTGGGGTGCTACAATTTTGTTCACATTATTTTGAGCTGCATGTTCACAAGAGAAAGAAAAGTTCCTCGTAATGACATAGAGGAGGAACGGGTGATGCTGATAATAACCTATCCATTTTCATATATCCTAGACGAACATATGAACGTTCAACAAGAAGAATGTTAACAGAGGAAGAAATAGAGGCTACCTATGGTTACATTTTTTTGAACTGTCAAGAGGTTCAACCTTTCGTGCAGTAAGTTGAAATTGATTATTTAGGTTTTGAAATTTAGTGTTATTCATAACTGAAATACATAATAATATTTTTAGATTATACAAGGAATGGTTATGCAAGCTAATGCCCAAGAAAACACAGGATGATATCAATAAAGAAGTTAGAAGACACTTTTCTTTATGGTTTGAGAAATATGTAAGTTTTCACTTACAATTATTGAAATGATTGAATTATAAGATTAAAGTGTTCAAATGACATTCTACTGTTTAATTTGATAAATTTTTTAATGTAGGCCTTAGAAAATTCAATAGAGACTAATGTCCGACTGCTTATATTTCTGAACAAATATGGAGTTGTTGGCAGCATTATTGAACATCACCTGAGGCAATGTCCATTTCAAAGCGTAATTCTACCAACAGACATGGAGGGTCAGGGGGAGAGAGTCTTTTCGTACATACTGGAGGATCTATTACCCACCACGAGCATGCTGAGAGACTTGTAACTATCTACACTTTACATTTATATTCTTATTTTTTTACTTTGGTGTATTTCAATTTAATTTGATGTGTGAATTTTGGAATGAAAATATGTATATTATAAAGCATGATAATGTTATAAATTTCTGGTGCCATATATGGCTTTGTTGTTGAGTTACTTTCTTTGTTCAATAGGGGGTAAGTATCATAAAAATAGAGAAAATTCTGCCAAAATTTTTATAAATTGTAATTCACTTATAACATTTGATTCTAATGCAGGAAAAGTTTATGGGCACGAAGCCTACACCCCGTCAACTCTTTTTGCACACTCATACTAAGAAGCATGATAGTGTGACCTTTGTCAACACCTGATGTAGAAAACTAAATGTATGTGAAATTTATGCTTTAATATTAATGCTTAATAATTATCACTTACTAACATAAACATTGCCTTATGATATGACCAAATACAAGAAAGCATTCAACGACAGTCTTAGCAGTCTGAAGATGATGATGATGAGACTCAAACCTATCTTCATTCAGTGGGTGGTAAGGACCGTCGTAGAAGGATATTCAAATTAGGTTCATTTTCGAACACATGTTATTCGTAATCCTCCACATCCAGTACAGCAACATCTAGTAGGCAGTCCACACCCAGTGAAGTCCATGAGCTTTATAGCACAATACAGACATTAGCAACTCAGTTGCAACAGTCGATGGAGTATATAGCTCAGCTCTGTAATAAGGTAGATGAGTTGAAAGGGAGGCATAACACCTCATCGCAGCAATCAGAGCATCTACGGTCACCAAATGAATAGCATACTTGTAGTCATTTTGTATGAATTACAAATACTTATTATGTACAAAATAACTTTTTATTATCAATTAAGATAATTTTTATTTTATATCGTCAATCAACTTTCTGTTTTAACAAATTAAAGGTTGAAACAAATCAAAATATTTTCAACAGATAACTCATAACTGTTTAAATTATTCATCAACCATAACAACATCAAATAAAATTTAATGCAGGGAAATTTGTTGGCCCCAAAATTTTTCTTGTAAATTAAGCATGATTTAAATGAATTATGAGGATTGATTGATTAATTTTTGGGGCTAATTATTTATGTCAAGATTAGTAGGATTTTCCCATAATTGTTTCTTAAAAGGATGTTTTCCTTTTCCATGTTAGTTCCATTTCTCCTTCTTTGAGTCCCGAGTATAGTGAGTAAGCTTTTTACCTCTTTTTCCATTTTGACCCACAATGATGCTTATGCTTCTAGTTCATAGCTCCATATGAGCTAGAACCAACTGCATATACCTTTTGAGGACACCTTTGAGGCTTCAAGACATTCTTTCTCTAGTATAAGATGCCTTGTAGAATCTTCCGTCATCTTGATACTATCATTGTGAGTTAGATGTATCTTCATATGCTCTTAACTCTTAGATAATAACCGGATCGTAGCTTGTATTTGATGCTCATTTAATAATTCATAACCAACATCACACAAATCACTTATCATGTTTAACATATGACTTAAATTCTTTTGTATGTGTGTCCAAGCATTTCTTATAGGTGCCAAACTTAATAGTGAGTGACTTTATTTGATCACTAAGGTGCCTCCAAAACGTGCAGCTAAAATGGACTACATATCTTTAGTAATGTCATATCTACGAAACTTGTGTATAATATCATTATCCATGCTACTCAGTAATGTAATACGAGCCCGTAAATTTTTTTTCTTTGACATTTCATAAACATCATGGTCCTTTTTGTGATGGGTTATATTACCTTCCTCAAAAACATCCATGATTATGTTTAATGATTCGAGAGCCTCTTGCTCTTCTAGTACATATTGAATTTTCATGTTCCAAATTTCATACTTGTTGCTATTTAATTTCTTACCCTTGCTGAGTTTAGCAATAATATTCTTGGACACATTAGCCACAATGGAAACACATAGTTTCTACAAAAAGAAATAGTATACTTGCACATTATTTTCATGTCATACATATAAATTTTATGAATAATTAGTTTCCAATTGTGTACAAAATTGAAAGAGAACATATGTTCTCAATCATCATTCTTGTGACAATTGAATACCAATTATCATACTTAAAAAGAATTGTCAAGTAACATTCATATAATACGTGTATTAATTAATAATTTAAGCAATATCAAAGTTAACATACGTAAATAAACATAATTAATATAAAATTGTACTTATTCAATTTAAATTAGAAATACATTTCTAATTATTATGAAACTAATAAAATTAAATTATGAATTGGAAACTTATTCTAATTCATATACTAGTAATTTCGATCTAACTAGAAACTTATTTCTAATTTTCATTCAAGTTATGAACTTAATAATTTAAATTTAATTAAAAACTTATTTCCAATTAAAATCAAACTAATTAAAATTGAAATTGAAAATTTGCTTTAAAACTTATTTCTAATTATTATTAGTAAACTTATGAATTTAATAACTTAAACGTAATTATAAATTATTTCTAAATAAAATTGGAACAATCAACATTTATATACATATATATGCATGTATGTATATATAATTTTTTTTGGTAAATATGTATGTATATATAATTCAATTTAAAACATTTGGGGAAAAAAAAAGGACTTGATTCCAGGAACAGAGGGATGTGCCAGAACGTCAATTAAACTTAATGCAAGAGATGCTCTCCCCAAATGTTCATCAATGCTAACGCTTCAAATATATTTCTGAATTTTCCCATGTCAAGTTTACAATTGCATAGAGAGATATCCTTACTTACAGATAAATAATTATCATCTATGAATCAATTATAAGTAATATATGTATACATGTAATTTCCAAGCAAACCTCTACAACCAACCTCTATCTTCAACCGCAGACTTGGTTCTTCTGACAAAATCATCAACTGACATAGTTCCCACCTCTCCACTAAACCTAGACCTAATGGTAACAGTTTGTGTCTCCACCTCCTTTGGTCCCACAACCGCCATGAGTGGAATTTTCTGCTTCTCTGCAATTCTAATGAGTTTTGGCAGGCGCTCCCCATGGCACACTTCAGCCCTAAGGCCATTACTTTTCAGTTTGCTGGTCACCTCATTGCAGTATTCAAGCTACATAAGTTCATGCAGTTTGTTCTTTAGTATGGAATCAGCAACAAATACATGTCAACTTCATTAAGAAACTTCTATCAGGTTTAAACACTACAATATTTCCACGAGATGAACATGAACCTCAAAACTCCCAAAAGGTCATCAATACCTGCGTATCTGTAACAGGTAAAACGCGAACTTGAATTGGAGAAAGCCACAAGGGAAAGTCCCCAGCATAATGTTCAATAAGAACACCAAAAAACCGTTCCAGGGACCCGAGCACTGCCCTATGGATCATAATGGGCCGCTTTCTCTCTGTGTTTGAATCAACATAGGTGATGTCAAATCGCTGAGGTAAATTAAAATCAACCTGCAGAAACAGAAGCATGATATTAGACAATTAAACCGACCCAACGTCAACTTCCAGGAATGTACTGTGGATGATATCCAAACATATTCCACTCAAGGACATGTCAAAGAGAGAGTTAGAGCAAGGAAAGATGAAGAGGAGGGAGAGAAAAACAGGGTGCGCTGTTAAAGAATTCAACTCGGAAAATTAAAAACTTGGGAACACTTATTTACAGTAATCACCTACCTGAATGGTCGAGCATTGCCACTTTCTTGCAAGAGCATCCTCTATTTTAAGGTCAATCTTGGGACCATAAAATGCACCACCACCCTCGTCAATTTGATAACTCCACCCTTTGTCATCCAAAGCATCTCTAAGGGCAGATGTTGCTTTATTCCATATTTCATCATCTCCCACAGCTTTCTCTGGCCTTGTTGAGAGGTTCACTTCATACTTCTTAAAACCAAATTGCAATAGTATTTCTTCGGTCAGATCCAAGACACCCCTAATTTCATCCTTAATTTGATCTTCTAGGCAGAATATGTGAGCATCATCCTGAAGCATTAGCAATTGTTTTATTCATTCTAGCTCAATCAACAATTTTGGTATAAGAGAGTTCAAGTAAGATAAAAGAAAACAAAGTGGAACAAACAACACATGCTTGCCTTTAGTGCCCTACATACCACATCAAACATCCAGCCAACTTGATAAAAAAATAAGGGGTTGAGTGTTTGAAAAATACAAATAGAATGGTCAAAATCTTATGTGAGTTAATGTTATAAGAAATTCCAACTGTTGGCATTTGAGCAGAAGTATAAGTGCACAACAAGAGGCAAATTATTAGAACCCTGTGCTTTTCATAAAAATCGTGCATAGACTATATACTCCACCAACAGAATACAGTTGGGTGTCCATGATAAGACCACTATAAGGTAAATCTAGTCCAATATCATTAAAAACATGACCAACATAATGCTGTACCTGTGTAAAACCTCTCACACGGAAAAGACCATGTAAACTTCCAGACAACTCGTATCTATATACAGTTCCTAGTTCAGCAACCCGAATTGGAAAATCACGATAGGAGTTGAGTTTCCTTTTGTAAACCAAAATATGGTAGGGGCAATTCATAGGCCGAAGTTGATATTGTTCATCCTCTATCTTTATTTGATCATACATGTTGTCTCTATAGAAGTCCAGATGACCACTGATCTTCCAGAGATCAGCCTTTGCCACATGAGGGGTGTATAACAAATCATAACCATGCTCTATATGCATTTTCTTCCACGAATCTTCTATAATATGACGTACAATAGCTCCTTTCGGGTGCCAGAAGACCAAACCTCCACCAGCATCATCCTACAATAACGAAAATTAATTGATTTGCATCTTGCATAGAACTTCAAAATTTGGGACAATAGATTTACAAGAGCACTACCTGTATGGAGAAGAGATCAAGATCTTGGCCTAGGCGTCTATGGTCTCTGCGTTTAGCCTCCTCTTTGAAATGAATATATGCTTTGAGTTGTTCTTCGTTCTCCCATGCAGTTCCATAGATCCTCTGGAGCATTGGTCTTTTTTCATCTCCTCTCCAGTAAGCGCCAGCCACAGTTTCAAGTTCAATAGCTCTCTTATTAACACACCCAGTAGATTCAACATGAGGCCCGGCACAAAGATCCCACCACTCATCACCTAGAGAGAAAATCAATTTAGATGCAAGGTCAGCAAAAACTTTAAACAAACCAATCAGTAGCCAAAACATTCTACATTAACAGCAAAGAAAGATAAAATCATTTATGAAAATATGCAGCACTCAACACATGCCAAAGTAACCAAGGCAGACTGGAGAAACAAATAGAAGCTGAAAGTAAAAAACACAGAGCATATCAGAAACTTCCAGATTATAGATAAACATAGAAGGTCCTTCGCAATTCAGTAATCCCAATGATATGTAATTGTTTAAGATACTTTTTAAGCACTAAAAAGAAAAAAGAGGATAAGAAAGAAGGAAAATAAACAACGCTTACCAATATGATATATAGTAATAGGATCTTCTTTTATGCTCTCCAAAATCTCAAGCTTGTAAGGTTCACTAACAGCCAATATTCTCCTCTGAGCTTCATCTCTAGAAACTTCTTCTCTCAGAAGTGGCAAATTTCGAACAATGATGCGATCCTACAGACGATGTAAGAAATGAATTCTGTACCCTGAAATCATTAGCCAATGAATGTTTTCTCCAAGTTCATGGCTATTCCATCACTCAAGATTCATAACAAAATACAACGTAGATGAAGGCAAACTCACCATCTCCTTCTTAATCCTTCTGAGGTCTTTATCAGTCAAAGGCTCCATGTCAAAATCGTAATAAAACCCGTTCTCTATCCATGGTCCAATAGTGACTTTAGCATCTGGATAAAGCCTTTGAACAGCCATTGCCATAACATGCGCACACTAGAAACACGGATAAGAATATCTAGGTGATGAAGTTGCAGATAGTATTCAGAAAACTAAACCAACATAAGGAAAACAAAACACGTTCGAGAAAAATCATTAACAAAACAAAAGCAAAGTGCAAAATAGCTGAGTTCCTAACACAAATTGCTTGAATTAGTTACATGAAAAATCCAACATTTAGACGTTGAGATTCCACAGAGCCATATCCTATTTCCTTAGTCCTAGCACAGTTTCAATAATCAAAGCCATTCATTTTCCAATACACCAAAAAAGTATGAAAGAAACCCACAAATAGTTGGGAAAAGGAGAAGCCAGAGCCTGAAAGAGAAAATAAGCTACCGTGTGGCGAATTCGCAGGAGTTTCTCAGATGAATCGTTGGTGGGAAGCACGATTTTCTCAGTCTCCTCTTTCAGGGTGTTACCTGGAGTCTCACGTTGGGTCACAGTCCCTGCCTCCGTAGCCACAGCAGAGGATAGAAAAGTTTCATTCTTCTTACCACTAAGCACATCAAAAGTCCTACTTTGGTGACAGGCCTGGAGTCTGCACACTGAAGTGAAGCGTTGGAGAGAACAGAGAAGAGGATTGACGAACGGTAGTGAAGTGGGGTTGGACAGAAAGAGAGAGGGAGAGAAGAGAGCCATTTTTTGCGTCGAAAGAAACATGGCACGTCCCGGTTTAGGATTTTGGGTTTAAGGTGTTTGCGCGTATGTGTGGCGGAGGTTCTTGCGCTAAGAAGCTAGCTGGCTTGGATGATAGGATCGTCGGTGAACAGGTTTGATTCCGACATCATCTTTCTTGTATTTTTCTTTTTCACTAATTATTTTTCTAAATATAGAATTAAAAAAGGTTTAAATTGTGGTTTAAATCTCAATATTTTATAAAAAAGGTTTAAATAAGTCATCTCTATTATCACTTTTCATCGTAAATTTATTAAAATAACACTCTTCGCATCAAAAATAGGGACAAAAATAATATTAGAAATATTTATTTAAAATTTTTTATGAAATTTTAAAGTGAAAATCACATCTTAAATAATATTTTAAAGAAATTATTTTTTATACTTGGTCACATTATTTAGTTGTGACGTCACATAAGCTAATTTGATGACATGTAAATTTTTATTTTTTTTTTACACGGGAAAAGAAAACAAGGAGACTAGCTCTGATAATCTAAACCCTTACAAAATGATGTAGGGTATTGGGTGTCTCGCATATCTCGATATAAAGCATCCAAAAAGTTCCAAGAAAATTCTCGGAATCAATGAAGACCCGACTCGACAATGGAAGCTAACGATGCCAGAAGATCCGCACAACGTAAATTTATTTTTTGGTACATTGGATGAGCTAGAACACGTAACTAGATCTGACACAAAACAACCTAAGCAAAATGTTTCTAAGACCGGGAAGGTTCATGTCAAAGATTTCAAGATTGATCACACGAGAAACTCACTTTTGCCAAGTAATCAGCAGATTGGTTTCCTTCCCGCAAAATATGCTAAATAGGGCATTGTTAGTCCCTGTATCTTTCTTAACTCCTGAATATCAACTAGGGTAGCAAGGTGAGGATTAGTAACATATAGTAATATTAAAGTGTATCATATACAGTTTTAACTTAAATTTTAGAAAATATTGTGAGACAGTTCTTATTTTTTGTTAATTAGGAACAATAACAAATTGTTGTGTGTGTTATATATAGAGCATGTGAATGTTCTTCGGTGAGTCTTGCATTGTGTAATTTATCATATTATATAATCCTTAATAAACATATTTTGATTTACATATTTTAAATAACTAATGTCATATCATATTATATATTTTATCAAAATGACTATTGAAATATTTTGAATTATGTATTGTATTTTATTAAATATTTAATAATATTTTTATCAAATACTAAATTAATTCAATATACTCATGGAATTAAAAATGTAAATATTTAGTATTAAAATTTAAGTTCAATGCAAGATAAATATTTGCATTATGTAAAATAAATTAAAAGTTAGAAAAGAGCACTGTCTTTTATAGCTCATAAATTTACCATATAAAGACTGGTCATGGAGAAAGGTTTCGATATTATACTATTGCATATGTGAGTATAAACTTGTCCTTAAAGACTTGAAACAGAAGAGGAAGATGGACCACCCATTCAACAAAATTAGCCTAGCTAAGTTAAAAAGCATTTAAGAAACGAATTAGTAATTTTAATAATTTATAATTGTCTATCAAAATTTTCATCTTTATTTTTGTTTACAAAAGGGAAAACACTAAATTAACGCAACGCCCGAGAATACAATTGTCCTTGCGCATCTCTGCGTAGCAGCTCTTGGATGCCTAAAGGTGGCTCCTAGAGAACGTGAAGGCCTGGGTGAAGGAGGCCAGCAAGGGTTGCGAAACAGTCAGCGCACTGGTTACCCTATCGTACAACATGTTGGACGTGAGTCTCCCAAGGCCATTGTAAGAGCTCCTAAATACTCGTCACCAAAAAAGGAACTCCAGTTAGCCCATAGTGAGGTGCAGAAAGAATGTTAATGACCTCGAGGGAGTCCACCTTAGCGATCACCTTGCGAAACCCCTATTCCCAGGCCAGCGTAAGGCTGGAGAACACACCCTAGAGTTCGACCATTAAAGGCGAGCCCCTTCTGATGTGTTGCTGAAAACCCCCACACCAGTTCCCATGACAATCGTGAATTAACCCTCCAGCTAAAGCTTTAGAAGCTCCAAGCTTCACCGCGCCTGTTGGACCCCAAACTTGTCTACTAAATGAGAAATTGTTGGTGATTAATTATGTGTAAAGAAATGAAGAATTCTTGAATAGGAAATGAAATGGCAAAGATGGTTTAGGTACAAGATGGGTTATATGTGATAGGTTGGAAGTCAAAAGCTGGAAAATGTATAGGTTCATTGAGTATGCTTATGTGTTTTAGCCATAACTTTTGCTCTAGTTATCCAAATAAGATGATTCTTGATTTGGATTAAACTAGATAGATAAGGCTATAAATTGTATGATGAAATTGAGTTCTAATTCAGTCTCTAAGAATTTCAATTTTCGGATGGAATTTGTGCATAGAAAATTGAAATGTATAAGAACAGTCTGAAATGTTTGGTGTATAACTGTCAGAACGTTGAACCAAATTGAATGATTTTGATGTCATTAGAAAATTGAGACAATGAGGAATATTTCTCTAGAAGGAAGTGTAAGCAAATTCCTTTTATTGCATGATTAGAAAAGGTCTTGATTTTTGAAAGGAGTCAAGCATGACTTAAATGAATTTTGAGGTATTAATAGAGTATTTTGTGGAATTAATTAGCATGTTAATGTGATTAATTAGCATGTTAATGTGAGTAAGATCATATGACATGGATTAAATTGAATTAAGATAGTAAGCTCTGTATGAGGGCTTTTTGGGAAGATCACTAAGCCAATTAAGTTACAAGGCTATTATGTAAGGGTATTTTGGACAATTATCACTCATTAATGGCAATGTTGTAAATAAGACAAGTGGGATTTCATTTAAGAAGAAGAGGAGCACGAAATTAGGTGAGAAAACATAAGAAAAGAGAGAAGAGAGGGAGAGAGTCGGTGGAGAAAAGAGAGGAAGAAGAAGAGCAAGCTAGGGTTCCACTTTTCTAAGCCTTTAAGGGTGATTTTCAAGTGTTCATGAAGGAAAAAGGTGGAAGAAGATGAGAGTTTCCATATGAGCCAAGCAACTCTTCATTTGGTGAAGATCCAAGGTAAGTGGGATTTTAAATCTTTGGATTTTTATAGAGCTTTTGGTTCTTATGGCTTAAGAATGGTATGGGTTTAAGTTTTCTAAGATCAATTTTGGTGATTGTGTCTTATGGGTT
>JANZLH020000156.1:1621020-1641630 GCA_026770325.2 Erythroxylum fimbriatum | reverse complement strand
ATTTAAGGGTCAGTGAGGTACTGGGCCCCCCAAAATTTTAAAAAATAAATATTTGGACCCTCTTATATTAAATTTCTGACTCCGTCACTGAACACAGGGGTAGTATC
Source organism: Erythroxylum fimbriatum (assembly GCA_026770325.2). Lineage (NCBI taxonomy): Eukaryota > Viridiplantae > Streptophyta > Magnoliopsida > Malpighiales > Erythroxylaceae > Erythroxylum > Erythroxylum fimbriatum. Next base: position 1,641,523 of record JANZLH020000156.1, on the reverse strand, counting down.
AGATCACCATTTTCAATCTCAAATTCCAATATGATTCAGCTAGAACTAGGTCAGGTTCTCTTCTATGAATTTTTATTACTATGTCTTAGGTTTCATCTCCAATTGGAATCATCCAATTATGAGGTCTGTAGCTCAAGTTATAGTCCCAAAACTAGAAATTTATGTTAGGAAAACTTACCAATTTATCTTCCAATCTCTTGGTATTTCATGAGTACCTCCACTTGATCAAGATCTCTCCAATTAATGCTCCAAAAGCATGAAAAATGGTAGTTGCACTCTTTTTCTCCCTCCTTGGCTGAATGTCCCTTCTTCTCTCTTCTTTTCTCCCTTTGGTCTCTCACGTTTATATTCAAATGAAGACAAAAGTCTTGCTTTATTTTTTTAATGCTCATTTAATGGATTCCACACTTCACCTTCCTATTGGTTCTCTTCTAATGACTCATTCTTCCACTAACACCATGTAAAAAGACCAAATTGCCCTTTAATGACATGTAAAAAGACCAAATTGCCCTTTATTGAATTTAATTCATCAACTAACCAAATTAAATTCTGAAAATATTCCACAACCGTCTTACCATCGAATTGACCATGAAATACTCAAATTAGGGTTAATACTTATTAATTGGATGCTTTGAAAGTTTTAGAATGGGTTTAAAATCATTAATACCCATTACTTTCCAAAAAGGGCATTTTAGTCCTAAACTTTCGGAACTCCCGAAATCCATCCTATAGGACTTATTTTTGATCCGTTTTAGTATCATTAAACTCTAATACTTATTCCAGATATTTTTCGTTATTTTGAGGTTGGGTCCCTCAAAATTTTACTATTCATCTGGAAATACTATTCACTGAACATAAAAATTTATATTCAATGAAAGGAAAGTTTCGGGATTTTACATATACGAATTAAGAAATCATATATATGATTAGATTAAAGCATGAATAATGAAGGTTGCATGAAATCCCAAAGATAAAACTATATAAATCTTGTAGGTTAGTGCCAAATCTTTCAAGGGAATTCACATAGTGAATTAATGTATTTTAGAGGTCCATTTAGAAAGATATTTCAATCAATCAACTTAAGAGTATGGACTATATTTTTTTGAGAAAGAATATAGTTATAACCTTGTGATTCCTACTATTCCAAAAAATTAGGATTAATTATTAAACCAAGATAAATTCAAGCATAGGAAAGATTCTAGGAGGATTCTAAATTTATATCTTCATTATCCCCTAATTGTTTTATTCTTATCTATCTCGATATTATTTTGTTTACTGTTAATTTTTCTTTTTATTTGATTTTTATATTAAATGATAGAAAGATGGTCAATACCTAAAATGGTAGGATCAAGACTCAAACTCATTGAAACTAAAATGGTAAGTGCACTTTCTTTAATGAGCTTTTAGTATTATTTTATGTTTCTATGAAAGTAATGTTTGTTTTCACCAAAATTTAATTTAAACCAAAATATTTTGACACTCAAAATAACCCTAACATTTAACAAACATTCAATTTGAACCCCCAATTTAACTTCTCCATCAATCCTCTATTACAAAAAGTATATTTGTCATTTTTTTTAGTAGGCCCCTTGCTAAATATACATCCTATGTCATAATTAGGATCCAAAACGTAATCAAAAAAGAACAGTAAAACTTGCAAACTAAAGAAGAACCATCGATTTTCAATATTTATTCTATTGAAAATTAAACTTCAAACTTATTTGTCAATCATATATTTCTATTTCAAATTTTAAACCATTTTATTAAAATACAACTCTTAAGTCTAATTTTTTTTTCTCATTTCACTTTTGGTAGCCAAGAGAAACTAGAAAAGGTAGGATCAAAACTCAAACTTCAATCATACCCAAAAAAAAATATATATATATATGTTGGTCAAGTTAAACACAAATACTATCTGAAAAACAAGAATTGTTTATTAATATCATATAACTATTTACCTAAAACATTAATGGAAAACAACCTAGTCAAATAGCACCTGCTTGGACAAAGCATACCTTAAATTCTCTATTGCTAATGATTTAAAAGGAAAACTATTCTTTCCCTAGTAACGATGCTCAAGAGATATCATAGTTGCTCCAAACATTTTTAGAAAAACTTTTACAACCTAACGCAATTTGAAACAAAGAATTTTCTTACCAATATATATATATAAAAACAAGCTTTCCATCTCCTAAAAAGTAAACCCAAAAGGCAATAGCAGCACGTTATTTGGAAAACTTTGGTCTACATTAAAAAAAAAAGCAACAACAACCTTAAAATGAAGTTAGAATTAAGAAATGGAAAAGGAATCATTCATCAGTCATTTAGACTTAGATGAATACTTATATTGATATAGTCATAGGTCATGTCGTTGCAAAAGATTTGTAATAAATTTTCCAAAAGATCGGTTCATATTTACTTTTCTTTGTAGGGAGTACTTTACATTTTTGTTATCATGTCACATATGCACGTGGGTCTATTGAAAATAGTCTCTTTATATTATAGGAGTAAGGCTGCGTACTATCAGGCTCCCACCAAACTCTGCTTCAATGTAAAAATTCAGGGTATGATGATGGAGAAAAAATGGAGAGAGAGAGAGAGAGAGAAGGCAAGAGAGGAAAGAGAAGAAAAGAGAGAAAGATAAACTTTATTATTTTCTTTTTACTTTTTGGGCACTAGTATATATATTTTATAAAAGGACATACAAAAAAGATGACAAATCTATTTTTTAAGACGGAGGGCTGACAAAGAGGTTAAGTTAGAGATTAATTTGACACTTTTGCCCACTTTCATATAAGTTTTCATGCCTTTGAAAATGGTTTGAGCCATGATCGTGGATCTTTCGAACTCCTCCGGAACTTTTTTCCTGCTTCTTCTAAAATTTGTACACTTGTGCCCCTAGACCATGGATGTCAGTGTTTTCTTTATGATTAGCACACAGATTTTGGCATGACCGTGGCTTAAGCTATGTTACTCTATAGACTTTTTTTTCTATCGTAAAATCTTTCTTTAGGACTTGTTCTTAGTCGTGTCTCCTATTGCATTTGATCCATATGAGATATGGGTTACCATACAAGAATAAACTAGGCCGTGTTCCTTTAAGAATTGTGATTTTTCTTTAAGATATGGGCTTCAGCGTAATAAAATCTTATCTAAATAGACAAAAAAAAAAAATTAACACCATGTAATCTGTAAACAAATAAGTATGGTATTAGTATATCCGTGCCAGAACAAAAAATAATCATAAAACAACCGTATCTAACGACATCACAAGCTCTACAGAACAAAACCAAGTAGTCGAACCAAAATACCCTCAGTCATCGTAGTAATAAGATTACAAAAAGAGAAATAAATTGGATCTAGTGAGTGATTTCGAGTTATACAGCCTGCCGGGAGCTGTTGCCGTTGACATGCTTCAGGTGAGAGTCCTCTGTTTTCTTCCTATTCAGCACAATCAACCAAGTAGTTGCTTCCAGAACTGCTGCAACAGCTGCCAAGAATATGAGCACTCCAGTGTATGCCCTCTTCCATTTCTTTTCTGGGTTCAATATATCAAATCCCTCGTAGATGTTAATGATGCTCAAAATGATGGTGGAATACCCAATTGCCCAATGGTAGAAATTCCAGTACATTCTGTACTTGTGCTCTGGCTTTGGCCTCAAAAGCAAAGCAAACACCTGTAGATATGAACGGAAACATTTCGGCAAGTGCTATAATTGATTGCTTAAAGAACTTAACCACGTTGACCATGTCCTCTTTTTTTTAATTTTGAATTTTGGCTTTCCACGAATCTGAAAATAAGTTTTGAGTTAGAAATCAAATTGATGAATTACCTGAAGAGTGGCTAAGCAGAAAAGGGTTATTCCAAGGTTCCTGTGCTTATCATACTTCACGCCAGGAGAGTCACTTCCAAGTTTAAGACCAGTTCCCCAACCAGCAACGCCAATAGCATATGCAGAAATTTGGCAACCGACATGTAGGTAAAACCATGCTGGCCCTGCCGACTTGAACACCTTCAGGTACCTTGCTATGATTATTCCCAGAGGCATCAAAATTCCCCAACTAACTGCGTTCAGAACGCCATGAACCTGCTCAAAGCCAATTCAATCATTAGGTTTGATGATGAACGTAAACGCATCGAAAAAGAATTCTGATGATGAAAGTTCATCACTAATCATTTAAGCAAAAAACTTACGTTTCTCTTTTTGACTCTCGAGTTACTTCCTGCTGTTGTTGTTGCTGTCTGAAAATTTATGGATCCCACTGCCTGCGTATTTGGTGAAACCAGTGCATGTATACCTGGACTGTCGCTCTGCACGGGACCTTCTTGCCACACTTGATTGGTGGAGAGCAAGTTACTATTAAGCTGTAGAGTTGCATATATTATCATATCCCCGCCGGTGTACTCTGCTGTAAGGCTAGGAACTTCAAAACTCAAGTTACTCTGTTGCATCGTAGGATTTGCATTTAAGCTTGAAGTGTAGGCACGCACAGTGCCATTTGAGAATCGGTAAGCTATGAGAGCTTGCGTACCAGACATCCTTTGTTGGGTTGGATTGAGACCCCATGCGACCCAGTTAGAAGCTCCTGATCCACTTCTTCGAAACGCCAAATCAACTGTATTGTTTGAATGTAGATTCCAGTGCAAAAAAGAGCTCAAAACAGGAAGGCTAACACAACTTGCGTAGACTTGGTTACTAGAGAAACTAGAGTTTCCACAATTTTGTGCTAGAGATGGAACACATGAGAAGATTCCTAGGACGCAAGAAAGTAACAAGATCTGTATAGTTCTTCCCATGGTATTTTAGACCAACAGAAACTACCCAAGTTTCAGAGATAAGCGCACAGAAATACAATGACTTCAAGTGAAACAAGTTTTCGGTATCTGGGGGAGTCCCAAAATGAATCTGTGAGCTGTTTCCCTTCTTTTTCTCTGACTGGAGATGGTGGAACAATGAATCGAGAAGCTTGTATAAATAAGAATCGATGCCAGGAAAACACACGTCTGAAAAATAATAGTCAAACACAGAGCAATAGCCTCTTTCCTTGTTATGAGGGTTGAGAATTTTGACCCAGTCTTCCGAGACATACACAATCTTTTATTTTTTTGGAAAGAACATATGCATTTTATATCACTACGCTTTTCAACAACTGAAGGAATAAACATTTGTTTTATATATATACACCTATGTAGCACGGACGGACCGTGTCCGTGTCCACTAAATTTTAAAAATTAGTGCGTCCTCGTGTCTATGTCCGTGTCGTGTCTCGTGTCCGTGTCTGTACTTCTTAGATATACATATATATACATGTACGTATACGAAATATATGACAAGAAAAATCTAAGAAACAAGGTTTTTTTTTGCCGTTAAAGCTCAAGCTCAAGCTCAAGCCTTGAGCATTTGTTTTCACTGGAGAGAGAATGGTGTTTTGAATTTCTGAGGTACAAGACAAAAACCTGGACGGTCGTGGCTTAGGCTTACCGCTTCCTCCTAGATTGGTTCTCCGGTCCCAACCACTCTGGGACGTTCACACATGCTTTTGGGAGCTGTGAAGTTTCCAAGAAGGATGGTTGATACACACATGTGTAAACATTTGGAAAAAATCCACAGAAGAGAGGAAGGGAAGCACCAAGTAAAAGTTAAGTAGATGTGGTCCCACACGCTAAAACATGAAGAAGTCCACATTTCTTAAACCAAGAAGAATCAAAAAATCAACGATCCAACAACCCCCAGCCCAGTCGTTCAACGCTTTGGAAAAATGTTAAACTAAAACTGGTTTACCAAGAAGAAGAAATAGTTTGTCGTATTTTCTACTTTGCAAGACTGCATTTTTATACAGTTGTCACAAACTCTGTGTGTATTCTACTGTGCAACCTTAATTAACATTAAATTCACATACAACGGAACATGCAAAACTGCGATTATATAAAAGAAGGCGAGCTATATATATAATAACCCGACCATCCCCTTTTCCCATTTACTAAATTTTTTTAGAGAAAAGGTAAAGATAGTGGACAAACGCCCCACTCTTTTGTTCTTCTTAAAATATTTGTTCTCTTGTGTGTATCATCTCTAAGCTGTATATACGTCATGTTTGAGCCATGTGCGAGGAAAGTTCAAATACACGTTTGGGTGCCGAGTGCGGAAGAAAAGGAGGTAGGAGTAAATAATAAGGAGACGTACGGAGGTAGAGTAGAGCCTGGTCAACCAGTTTCCCAACGCGCCCAACAACAGTTTATGGTATTAAAATGCTCGAAGATCTTGAGAAATTAATTGGGATCAAATTTTTTAATTTAGTAATTTATACTCCGTAAATTAAGATTAACGTCTAACAATATGAAATGATCACTCGAATATTTGGTTTGATTCAACTTTTTTAGAAATTAAAATGTGTTAGCCTTTTAAAGGCATAAAGTTGTTCCATTACAAAGCCATTCTAGAACTGTAGTTATCAGGGCCATTTACTTGACTACATTCTTTTCATCCTCGTGTTTTTAGTTCTGACTTCCTTTTGTGTCTTCTTCTTGACAATATTCTCTAAGATTTGAAAGACATAAGGAACCTTCTTTTAACCAGTTGTTGAAGTATAAGGATGCCTTCCTTCCATTCACTATCCTGCATTCGTTGGATTCATAAAAAATGTATTTCATCTTGATATGTTCCATTATGAAGTAACAACAACTTATGTATTTGTTCAATTTTCACAGTATATAGTTGTTTATCCATCTTGACCATTAATGTGTGTTTTCCTTCGTGAATAGTCCTTATAACCTTTTGGCAATCATAATTTTGTTGCTTAGGGTGATTATTCCCAGACCACTTTCATCGAGAGGTTTGCAAGTGTCTTGTTATTTAACATTTGTCATTGTTCTTCCTTTCCTTCTGCCTCCCTAGCTATAGGAAATATCCCATGCTTTCCTCTATGAACTTGATTATACCTTTGGATAGATTTATGTTTGTTGACTAATACACATATAGTGAGCTCAATATTAATTTGATTAACACTAATGGGACATAAGAAAGTGACTGAATGAGATATGAAATTATGAGTGATGCATTCCATAGCATGAAATATAATGGCAGTTGTGACCAGAGTAGCCACCGATTAGAGCTTAAAGCTCAACGAATAAAAAAGGGCCTCGAACTTGAAGGGAAGTAGTGCATACCCAGAGGGCTCTCCTACCCCTACAAATAAAAAATGAATCAAAGCCTTGGGCTCAACGCATAATGAGCCCCATGGGGGACAGTTCAGGCACTCTGTCACAACAACGTAACAACTGAAAAGTGAGTCATATGCACATTGCCTAACATAACTGATTAAATGATATTGAATGGGAAATGACTGATTACTTATAAGAGATGGGAAATGACTGATTACCTACATGAGATCCAATGTGGTTGGTAATGAAATGGAATGTGATATGTGAAATGATATATGATCTGAGTGATTTTCTGAATATAATATGTGATTAATATGCTTGCTGTTGAAATGATGCTTACGAAGGGATTACTGTGCATTATGTGACTGGGTGAGCCATCGATGATGGTCACTCACTGAGTTCGCAAAACTCACCTAAAATTTATAACTATTTTTCAGGATTAGGAGAATACCCCGTTAGGCTAACGGGAGTATGTCTACAGCATTCAAGTGAAGAATAGAGGTCGGGATCAGTCCGCGTCTGCATTTCATGTCTTTCATTTTTATATTGAAATTTATATTCCACAACTGTTGTATAAATGTGTAGCTTGAAATTGACTTAAGGATTTTGTAATTGTGAAACGGCCCAGGCGGCCATATGAGGATTTTTATGTAAATGGCATTGTCTGATTGGGAAGGGCTTATGCCCTATTTGATTATGAACTTTCACATATGGTGTTATGTAATTGTGATTAAAAAAACATAAATATACCGATTTTCTGATCGACTGAGTGATGTGGCACGCCACCCTCGCGGGGCACGGACTCGGATATCACCGTCGATGTCGGGTTCGGGTCTTGCGGGAGTGGGGTGCTACATATACTTTCATGGACATGTAACATTCCTACTAGGGTGTAATTTGGGGCCTTACACATTAATTGTTTCCAATAACTCTTAGCATGAAAATTATCATGTTTTTCAATTATGTTTGACCTAAGAAATCCACCAATTTTTGCCATAATATCATAATTCAAATTATATGGTTGACCCTCAATCAAAACTTAAATTCAATAAAATCTTATGGCTCAAATTGTAGAGTAGTATAAAATTCAAGAGATAATTCCTTATACACAACATAATCAAAAATAAGAAATTTATCCCATCAAATTTTATGACTCAAAGTCTCAACATTATCTTTCAAACCTAGATTTTATAAAATATCAAAATCAAAGTATCGAGTTGCACTAACAACTCTAAAGCAAAGAGTTTGGAATCAGATACCTTCATCTTTCGAATAAATCAGAAAAGGAGCTCCAAAGTTCGCAGTCCTATCACGCACACCTTGCCCCAACACTTAAGTTTTCCCCGTCGGTTGTGAGCATTTAGCCCTTTTTTTTAATTCTTGGCACCATGAATAAATGTATACTTGCAAAATCAACCAAGAAAACACAAAAATACATCAAAAACACCCAAAAAATGTGAAGAGAGAAAAGTTCAACAAAATCTTGTAAAACCCACTCTAAAGATGTGAAATTTGTGTGGAATTGCTAGATATGTGTAGGAGGAGTGTTTATCTAGGTGAAAGAGGAAAGAAAGAAGTATAAGAAAATTGAAGAGGGATGTGAGAGAAATTAAGAGTGGCTGCTAAGTTTTAGAGAGATAAAGTTGGTGAAGAAGGAGAGAAAAAGTCAATATAAGGTGTTAGGGTTAAAGAGGGAGGGGTAGAATGAGGTTAGGAATTGATAACTCATATGTTTTCTTAGCTGTTCCTCTAGGCACAATCATGCCTTAGAGTCACGTTCATGACTCGCTCTCTTGATCACCATCGTGACTTTACAGCAAGATTGTGATAGAGGTTTGACAACCTATGCACAATCGTGCTCCTTGAGGCATGATCTTGACGTGCTAAAAACTGTCACCTTGTCCCGAAAACTATCACCTTGTCCCGTTTCTTCGTTTTTTCTTTATGTAACCCCCCAACCTTGCTTCCCTTGCTTATAATATCCTTAAAAACAAGAAATTTAGCAATCCAAACCAACCAAAAACATGAAAAGTTACATCTAAATACTAGAATTCAATACAAACCTATCTATCTAAAATGCAAAGTTAAAGTCTCTAGCTAGACTTTTCATCATTCAAAACTCAACCAGGATCAATTATAAGTGGCTCATTTCCACTCATATTGTCTAACGTCAGTTTAGGAGCCCATAAATAAGCTACACATCGTGAGATAATAAAAAGGACATAATTAATTAAACTAAATAACCTAAGTAAGTTTAGTAATGCCCCTTTCGATAACAAACTGTCAACAAAATCAGGAATGATAAAACTCCCTAAATCTTTGATGGAATTAAATAGTTTGTGTTGTAGGACATTGAATTACTCGTCTTCTTTTGCAATCACCCTTATCCCCTCTTTTTGCTTTGGTTTCTTGAACAAGGGCTTTCATATATTGCTCAAACTGTTGGACCTCGAAATTTTCTTTCAATTATTATTGATTTATTTGTTTTATTATTTTTTAAAATTTTAGTCCATTAAATTAGCAAGTATGAATAGCAATTAGAAATTAGAAATTTGAATGAAGTGTTAGAGTTAAGTTAGAATTAATATGGTGTTTAATGGGTTAAAAGAGTTAGTAGACAAAAACAAATTAAATGAATGAGGGGTAAATATGGAAGGACTAGTTAAATGAGGGGCAAAATGGGAAGAAAGACCAAACAAATGGTCTTGAATTAATAAAGAGAAGAAGAGAATTCGTGAGCAGCCAAAGAGGGCGGAGGAAAATGTGGGAAAGAGAGAAGAGAAGAGAAAAAAAATCGTGGGAGAGAAGAGAGAAAGGAGAAAATCGTGAGAGAGAAAGAAAGAAGAAGAAAAGAAGAGGAAATCAAGCTTGTTAAGGTAAGTTAATCATCTTTTTCTTCTTGATTTGTTAGAGAAGGAGTTAGAGAGAGAAAGGAGTTTTGTGTAGAGAATGAATGGTTGTTGTGTTGGAAGAAGATAGTTTAAGGTAACCCATTTGATTTTAGGATTTCTAAACTAGGTTTTGGATTTTCTAACTTAGATGGACTATGGGTAGGTTAGGTTTGAGCTTGATTTGTGTTAATTTCATTTGTTGTGATTATGGAAGTTTTAGGGGATTTCCATTTGAATTTGGATTGAATGAGAATTTTAGTTATGTTAGGAAATCAAGAAAAACTTACCCAAGAGCAAGAGGAAGGGCATAATTGAGTTTGGATTTTCAAGCGAAATAAAGTGGGTAAAATATTTATGGTTATTGTGTAAATAGGCAATGTGCCTATGTGTGTGTGTATATGCTTGAATTTCTAAATTGTGAATTGTTGTGATGTGGAAAATGCATTATGATGTGTTTTATGTTATGCATTGAAAGATGTATGATATTTTGATATAACTAAATTGCCAGTATGATCATGCTATGCCTTGGAATCGTATCATGTCATTTTGATTTAAATGGAAAGAAGAAAAAGCATGAGAATAAGAATTTGTGATTGATTGAATTGAGCATAAGAGTTGATTGTGTTTGGGCAAGAGTGGAACCGTTTCGTAGTCATATGCATGTCAACATAAAGCCTTCTCCCAGCTACCCGCTTGTGGCATACGTGATCCGAAAAGTTGACTCGTTTCGTTCACAGAGTAAACTTTGGTTTCTCTGTTTCGTTCTACAAAACCCTCGAGCCATTTGTCGTGCATTTGCATTTTGATATGTTAAGTTATGATGAACTTTGAGTATTATTCTTTGATGTTAAATTATCTCCAACATGTTTTATGTGAAGATGTATTGAATTTTAAGTTGTGAATTAGAATTGTGAATGCTAAACTTACAATGCTAGATTAAGATAAGATGTGCATGCCTATATGAATATTCATATATGTTTGATTATGTGGCTCGTTGCCAATGGCTATAAATATATTAGCCATTGAGCTGTGTAGCTCAACCTATAATTTTCCCTCCTCAAGTGCAAAACGAGAAGATTAGCGATCTTTGCAAGGCATTCGGAAACTCCAAGATAGTTAGGAATCTTTTGCACTAAGTTAGTGACTAATTTGGATAGCTTTATAGGCATATCAAACATGAGCATATCTACCAATTACTAACTTATTTAATCAAATGATAGGAAAAAATTTAATAATAGGAAATTTAAACAAAAACAAATCAAATATATTGACAAAACATCTAGGTTAACTCACAGTATGCTCCAGATTAACTATTTCTTTGACGATCTGGTAATATCTGGATGTTGTCGATCAATTTGTGTTTCTATATCATGCAATACACACATATCTACCAATTACTAACTTATTTAATCAAATGAGTACTCAATCATACACATGTATATGTGATATATTTAATGCATGCTCAATTGACTATCCAGGGTATGTAATCTTATTCACAAATCTTGCTTATTCATTCATCATAGCTTATATGTATCCTGTTTACAATTAGGTTTATGCCTTAAGAAAACTTGATTACTCTAGATTCATCAATAATGCATTCACCAATCCTTTTCTAGCATTATATATTCACAAAATTTCCCAACTCTGATTCATTCATACTTAATTCGCATCTCTTACATCCTTTAGATCACATTTGCATCCATAAGAAAACCTTCATTCATTTAACAACTCACAATTTCATATGTAGATACAATGACCTCAAACAATTCATTCCTTAAGTTATAACCTCAATTAATAACCTAAACTTATCAAACCCTTAACCAATTAATCCAACAACAATCTAGGTTCATTTCAAGACTCAATCAAGTCCAAATACACTAAGGCAAAGTAGCTTATCCTTAGTTTGTTCAACAATCACAAAAAACATAATTTTTCATTTCAAGGCATTTCCCACGATAGTGGGGTACCTTTCCACGATTGTGGAAAGACGAAACAGAAAGTTTCCACTTCAATACATTGCCCACGATCATGGGAAGGAGCTTATGCAAGTTCCATAATCGAGGGATGGGTGAACAGAAAGTTCCCCACCCATTTCCTTCAATTTTTTTTCAGATTCTAACACCATCATAATAGTCCATTGATTATACTTCAATTATACCTTAATTATACTTCAAATCCCTATCTAAAATCATCCATTAAATAGCCTCTAACTTATGGTTTCATACATCAAAACAAAACAAATTCATCCATCAAATTTCTAGCACAACTTCATCATCAATACCATAACCAAGTTCATCCCTAAATAATCATCATGAATGAATGTTTTGCTAACATGTGTCACAATAGATGAATAAATCACTTACTTGTTTAGCTTAAAGCCTCCTCAATCATCAAGCTAATTTATCCCTCCAAACATGCAAGGATAAAGCATACTCCAAGAATAAGATGAAAACACAAAAGGGGTTTCAACAATAAGATGAAGGCAACAAAATTTTTAAGTGACAAAGTACAAAATTTTTGCGAAATCTCAATGTTGTAAGGGTTATGTATAGGTGTCGATGATAAGAGAAGTAGGAGGAGTTAGCATGTAGCAAGAACAATAGAAAAGGTGGTCTTTCATATGTGTGTCGTTGGTATATGTGTGTGGCAAGGATTGAGACACTTGTCAAGTAAAGAGCTAGGTTATGTGTCCTCATCCTAAACTACCAATTATCATTTAATAACTAGTCCAATTGTCACTCAATAACTAGGCCATTTTTCTCATAATTTCCCAAGCCATTTGTCACTCATTCTCTATTGCCACTTGTCACTATTTCATAGGCCTAGTCAACCTAAATTTCTGTGTATTAATTTGTCTTGCCCTTTAACATGTTTCCTAGACTAGATACACATATCACCTTATCAATCACTCAATTGTAACAATAAATTCCCAATTCACTAATTATAATCCATCCAACAAAATTCAAGTTATAATCAACACACAATTACATCATAATTATTTAAGATATTTGATACCCCGGGATATGTCAAATGAGTGCATATACTAATTTTACAATGTATTAAAATCATGATTCTTGTATAGAGGCGAATATGATGTAAATGAAATGAACTTCATGAATTCTCATATGATATGACTCAATCTAACAATTAAATCCTTAAGTGTAGAAATGGGTTATTACAAGTGGTCCTTCATCTCTTCCCCTTTATGTCCTTTTCCTTGCCAATTCACATAAACATGTCCAACACAAAATCTATGGTCAACATTTGGACGTAAATCTACAATGGCTCTATCAAGTCCCGACAAGGAAAAACATAAACATTTTAGTAGGAAAAATCATAAACATTTTAGTTTATTTCATTGCAATTATATTAGGTATATAAAAAGTAGGAAAAATAAAATTAAAAACAACATAATTTGAAACTTTTATCTTTTGTTGGCCCGTCATTATAGTCCAACCAATTCCAGGGCCCAAGTAAGGTCAATCTTCTTACAGCCTTTCAATAAACCACTTCTAAGTGATAGTATTCCCAACTTCAACCATAGCCTAAGCAAGAGGAAAGATTGGATTATTCCATCTCTTCCCACAACATATAGAAGTTCAACCTTAGTTATAGTCTTAAGCCAACATCCATCTAGGCCAAGATAATGCCTGCATCCATGCTTAAACCCATGTTTAATAGCTTCTAAACATATGTACACTCTTTCAAAAATAGGTGAAGATGTTGGAATTAGTCGAGATACTGTCATTTTAACTGTGCTACCTAGGTTGGCCTGCCTAATGACTTTAGCATAAGACTAAAGGTTCCCAAACTCCTCTCCAATTTTGATCACAACACTGTCTAATATTTTTTTCTTTTCTCTTCTCACCATACTCATAGACACTTTAACACCAAAGCAATCCTTAACATAAAATATGATATCATCATTCTTAAAAAAAATGGCTCCAGTTTAAGCTTATCCATCAACAAGTCAAATAAGATGTTGATATTCATCCTAAGATTTGTAAAACCCTATTACAATCATGAGTATCCCTAAACTTCCTAACTTGTAAAGACTACAACTTCCTATCAAATGCTCCATATATATACTAATGGCAGCTCTCTGTCCTACATTTACCTTGGATATATTTGGGCTTATTTTTAGTAAATATGACAACCCTATTAGTTTTGATGGACAACAAACTAACTTCACGATTAAAATACAAATGATTAAGAAAAATCATCCCTAATTCAATGTAAGGCCTAGCAGCAATATTATCATAAATAACGCATTTTCTTTTTCTCCTATTTGCATCATCTACCATATCATCTACATCACTAACAAGTTTCTCATAGTCATCACTGACATAATATTCAGAAAAACTACTTCTTTTGCATCATCTTCATCACTTGCATCATCTTCGTGCTCTCCATCATTTTCATCATCTTCATATCCATCCTCTAAATCCTCTTCATTATCTTTATCCCCCATATTCGTGTCATCTCCAGCATATCCATCATCAACATTTGAGACATCATTTAAATTTTCTACAATCTCTACATTTTCATCAATATTATCTACTACCTCCAATCCCTACATTATTAACATCCTGACCATTATCTTCAATTACATTATCCTGATTAATCTCATTAGATTCATCCTTAATTATTTCAACAAGGTTATCTACACCATGTTCAATATAAATATCACTAGTAACCATCATCTCACTAACCATACACTAGCATCATCTTCTACATCTCTCAAACCATTAGACAGTCCAAAACTAGGCCTAAGATTAAAAAAAATCTTTTTCATATTATTATACCCACTATTCTTACATCCATCAAGTAGTTCAAAGTAGTTGAGTAAGTCAAGATCAAATTCTATTTCATCCATAAAACCACCCTCAAACCTCAGATTATCACCCACATTAACCAAGCATCCCACATGGTGAAACCTCAGAATTACCTCATCAAATGTCATTCTACCAAACTATATTATCCTTATCAAATGTCTATAGCTCCCTCACCTACTTCAGCTGCATTATTTTTCATCACCCTAATGAAATGACTACTATCAGCCCACTCCTAAACAAAACAACAATAGTGTGTTATATATAAATTTAGATATTGAAGAAATAACAAGGCATAGTGTTAATACAAAAATATACCAATGCATGTATCACTAGAAAAGAGAACTAACAATCACTAACTTCCTCAGCATCATCCACGACCAAATTCATATACTCATCATAGCCCTATCAACAATCAATAACATCGAGTTTAATTAAGAGAGAGAAAGGTCATCGAAAATTGATGAGTACCATCTCAAATATTCATATTAAAAATGATGTTATTTCTAAAACAACAAAAATTAAATATAACAATCAACCAAAAGGCTAGAATAACAGACGGTGATATAAAGATTGAAGGCAAATTTTTCATTCTTAAAGCATGCCAGTCTTGCTAAACGGATAAATAATTTCCCAGACTTCTTATAAAATCCACATATAAGAAGGGTTGCTTATGCTTCATTATATCCTTCAACAATAGAGGTATCACCTAATTTACTATCCTACATGCTAAATCTCATCAGTACCTTATCTCTAAAAGATATTCAAACTATAACATCATATAGGTGCCACATATTATACACCATAACTAAATAACATTACCTAACGTGTCACATAAGAAAAATCAAAATTAACTTTTCCTCTACTTTGATAGGCCTAATTAGAAATTCATACTAAGCTAAACCCTTCTTGTAGGCTTAATAGCGAGCTTCAAATAGTTGAAGAACCATTTCAAGAAACTTTGAGGTTACATAAAGCCTCAGTCCTAATAAATTTATAGCAACCATTAGTTTTTGATAAGAGACTAAAGAGATACCAACTAATATATAATACCTTTAAATGGAATAATAGGTAGAGAATAAACAAGCTTTGCATACATTGAACCAAAAAAGTTGATATAAGGAATAACAAGCAATTTGCCACTTTCAAATGCAATGCATTCATAGTTAGTGCTCCTCTTTGAAGGGTTATGTCATATGTACAATTACACAGATCTTGCCAGAACAACTTCAAAGTTTTAGCTACAATAACATAAAATAAGAATATAACCATAAATTCATAAAATGTAATATAACAAAGATCAAAAGACTAACTCATAAACTATCCTCGTCCGCTTACATTATCTTTTTTATACGACCCTAAAAAATTAACAATAAATCCTCTATAAGCCTTAGATAGACAGAGAGCAAGAAGAAGGGAGATCACACCATCATCAATAATTATCAAGAGTTGTTAGTGAAATGACTGCAAAAGAGTAAATAGAAATCATCCAATAAAAAGGATCCATGTGAACTTTAGGGTTCATGTAGAAAGACAAGTCACCAAAGATGTTGATTGAAGAACATGCACATAGACAAAAAGCATAGATTTTGCTAGGTTTTGCAAAATGTCAATAACTCAAAATGGTACTGTCAAAGCTTCTAAAATGTCTTGTTCAAATTTACACAAATTATCAAACCTCAAACTTAAACGTACTTGGCGATTGCTATAGAGAACATTTATGCTGAAGGACTAAAACGTGAATCAACGAGAAGAACTGGAGTGATTGATAGTGATGATGCATAAAGGAGGGTGGGTCGATGATACGGATTGGAGTGGTCAGCTATGATCAAACAACCCTATTGCTATGTTTCCGAGAGAAACAAGGGAAAATTTGGGGATGAAAAGTTAATTTAGGGTTCCTGCTACAAAATTTAAATGATTTTATATATCTCCTTTTTTTTTAAATCCACATAAGCCACGTCTGTTTTTAACATGGCATTTAAAGACCAACTAGCCTGTTAATAAAGGTGCGTGTATGGCACTTCCTAATTTTCATCCAAAAAAGTTTAAAATTTAGCAGACTCCTAAACATTTAGACTTTTATTGAGCAACTTAAAAGGTTTGGTCTTAAATTGATCAAACCCTCAAAAGTTTGACCCAAATTTGGGGTTTTAGCTAAGTTTCCTATATTACACACATCTTTGAACCATATTTTAAACTTAATTAGAGAATGGGATATGAAAAACTCTCCTTACCTAATTCCAATAGGGAGGAGATCAACTAAAAGATACCACAAATTCCATATGGGTTTCAAACATGGCATTAAAGAATTTGATAACTTAATTATAAACAATAAGGACCTTTTGCATTAGGGACATTTGGACCAATTTTTTACTTAAGGTATAAAAGAAAATATTTGTTAGTAAAGGTCTTAAATTTATAGGAAAAATAGATCGATGTCTTAAATTTATGGGAAATTTTGATCGAGTTAAAGGTAAAGGTCACACACCCTAAAAAAGTTTAAATGGAATCCATATGTGAGTGATCGTCATGATTAATGGAGGAGAAAGTAATTAAATCATATTTTGCTTTAAAAGGCATGTACAACACAAAAAGAAGTTAATACCACAACACGTATTAGTAATAACAGACAACACATATAGAGACAAATAGTGTTCAAAAAGGAGATGATTCGAGCTTGTGTAACCTCTATAAAGGTGTGATAGGCATAAAAACAACATCACAAATTTTTAATTTAAGTGAAACATAACCACTGTTGACATCCTTTTCTATAATGATATAAGGCAATGGGACTTAAGTGACAACATTTCGAGTTGACATATTTTTCATTGATAAGATTTTATAGAGATAAAGTCCTACCTGAGGAGAAAGTGGATCCTCCTATCATAATTAGGGAATATACAAAATAAACCACCAAGTTGGTGGAATTTTGACATTATATGCATACCTGTTGTGTCCAATGCCATATTTAATAGGCCATTACTCTATTTTACTAATGCTTTCATCTCACCATCCTCATTATTTATTAAATTCTATCTAACTTTATGATTTTCATATTTATTCCAAAATTGTTTCTCTATACAAACCTTGAATATATTGTGAGGCAAGCCCTAACCATCTATGGTTAAAAAAAGCAATTGCTAGAGAATTATGGGTATTTACTAGAACCAATACTTGTGACAAGGTTAGTTTATCTTTAAAAAAATTGTTAGTTGCAAATATGTCTATAAGATTAAGGCTTGAGCTGATAGATTAGTTAAGAAATATAAAGCTTGACTAATTGCCAAAGGATTTACCCAAAAGTATGATACTGACTATAGGAAACATTTGCTTTAGTAGCTTATTTACTTCAGCCTATAGTCTTATTATAGTTACTGATAGAAATTTTTAATAGTTATCTTAGATGAACATTAAGAATGCCTTACTCAATAGTGATCTTACAAAACAAATGTACATGCAACCTTCACTTGGTTATCATCACCCACCCAATAAGGTTTGTTGCCTTCACAAAGCCTTATATGGACTAAAACAAGCTCTTCCTTGGTTTTCCAAATTTAGCTCCACTACTAGACTCTTTGACTTTTAGTCTAGCTTTTACCATGCCTTGTTCATTCATAAAATGAATTAAGGATACACTTTTCTTCTCGTTTACATTAACCACATGATAATTACGAGCAATGATACTCCATGTATTTCTACTATTAAATTCTTCCTACATCAACAATTTGAAATCAAAGATTTGGATAATTTAAGTTATTTTTTGGTCTTGAAATTCATCTAATCAATATTGTTATTGTATAAGAATATTATGATATTGTCCTTATCTCTCATGCTAGTATTATTATCACTAAGATAATTAACACCCTATTAAAATCTAATGTCTGTTAAGTCAAGAAGACTTCACTTCTTTTATTAACTTTGATGAAAATCAAATAATAATAATCATAGAAGTGTGTGAACTGTTTTGATGAATTTATTAAGTGCGCAGATAAATGTAAGTGGCACAAGCCATCAAATCAAGACGATACTTAAGTAAAAGCTTAATAAAATGGATCAGACGAAGTGCTTAGTCTAAGACACTAGACTAAGCATATGAATCTATGCAAGACTATGTAATCGAAGAATGTACTAGAATGTCAGTTAGTTGGAGTTGGTTACAGGACTCAACTAATAACCGCTTTTAGAAGATTTGACAAGCAGAATTCTTAAGAAGACTGTTGAATATTTAGGCTATAAATATTAGTTATAATCATAAACAAAAATATATATAATACAAAATACCATACTTAGAGAAATTCTGTGCTCAAGTGCTCATGCAGAAAAAAAATACTCTGAGAAAAGAGAGAAAAGGAAGAAAGAAAGAGAGCAAATGCATCTGTAACGTGAAGCTCAAACAATATCTTTTTGAGTGAAAGAAAGGCTTGAGCCTGAAGAGGCTAAAAAAGCAGATAAAGAATACTTTGTAAAAGAGACCTGAAGAGTGGGTTCGTTCTATCTCATAGTATTGCGCATAAGTGAAGCTGTTATAGTTTTTTATTGACATATGCCTATGATTTTCTAGGATTGTACAGTTCGGTCCTGTGATTTTGACTCCGAGCAGACTTTAGTTCTACACTCACCTGATAAGAAATCAGAACACATATCTACGGACACAGAAGTTCATCTTGCTCTGACACCTTTGCAACCCGTTTTATTTTTTGGTAGAAGCTAACTGTAACTGGTTTGTTAGTTTACTCTCTCTTTTTCAGTAATTTTAGTTCTATGGATTACCAACTAAAATATGTGACAATTGGATTTTCTTCACATTTACAATTACTTGTTTATGTTTCTAATAGCATAATGTTTTGTTGCAGTTGTTGGAACTGTTGAAGGGGGATGCCGCCAACAAAAATAAAAACAGACATAAAAAAGCTAATTGTACATCTTGCTTGTCATCCACGCCTTCCGGTCTTGGTAATGCTTGTTTCTAATGTGTTTTTATGTTTGTTTTCGTGTATCTCTTCTTTGAGTTTTATAGAATCAACTATGTTTTTATCCATTTCAGTCTAATTTATGGTTCTCTAGTCTAATATTTTATGAGGGTGTCAGAACACTTCTTTTTTCTTACTGAAAAAGATAATCACTAATCATTAACTAAGAGAAAAAAAATAAAGAAATAAGAAAAAATAATAGGGTTGACAAGATATTTTTTGTTGAATTCCTAATGGAGTTTGACAGAATGAATTATTTGTTTTTATCTCAATTGTAGAAGTTAAAAAATGAAAGTTAAAGGTAAAAAGACTGAATAAAGAATTGTTTATCCCTGTAAGGTGGTCATGCAAATCACTTATGACTGCCATTGATTAATAGTTATGTTTTTGAATTTGAGGCAGATTGATTGATAAAACCTTTCTCCCGAATTTTGAATTGTCAGCTCTAGTTGATTCAAACTTCACTCAGATGTGGCATTTTACTTGAACCAATTAATTGATAGTGTTTTACTGACACCATCTGTTTGTTTTGTATTTTAGTTGATAATACCATTAAGCTCCTTGGTGCTGGCGCACTTGCTTTTCACCCCACATTGGAATGGATTTTTGTTGGTGATAGACGTGGTACACTTTTGGCATGGGATG
>JANZLH020000156.1:1551440-1562645 GCA_026770325.2 Erythroxylum fimbriatum | reverse complement strand
TATATTAAATAATTAATACTAATATTTTTATATAATTAATAATAAAATAATAAACCTTTTGCAACTACCATTTTAATATAAGGGGTATAAAAGTCATTTACTTTACATTCCATTCCATTCCATCTATCTTCCAAACAACATTTCATTACATTACATTATGAACTCTTCCATCTCTCCCTAATAACTTTTCACTATATTATATTCCATTCTATTATAAACCGTTCCGTTCTGTTTTATTCCATTCTATTCCGTTTTATTAATTAACATCCAGCCAAACAGGGCCTAAGTGTTGTGGAGTAAATGTATAAACAACTAAGCATATATCAGGTTCCCCTACACTTAGCTTTTAACTACCCTCAGGAAAAACAACAAAATCAAAGTCACACAACAAAACTTGTTCATTTTCCATATTTTCTAAGAATAAATAGTCATAAGAAATGAGAAATAACTTTCAAAACCATAGCAAGAACTCAACATTCAATGCCTCTATCCATAACTAATCAACAATCATTCCCTTCAGAAACTAAGTAATCAAGGGGTTTACTTTTAAAAAATGTGTTTAAATATGATAAATTTATGGATACACTTAACACCATTTATGATCAAGACATTCTATAACTTTGCATATCATTTCATTTCTCCACCACTAGGATTTACATACATAATCATGGATTAAAGGACCTTTTAAGTTTGTAATGTGGGCAATGGTTAAGGTGAGATGTATTTGGGTAATGTAGCATAAAATCCATCAAAGATAGTGAAGCAAGAAAAACATTCAATGTAACATTAAGCACAAAAACTAACATTGACTGAAAATTGGGTACCATTAGCTATGATAAATGTAAAAACTATGTTTCATAGTTTAGATTCAAGCTCTCACACTAGAACCCTCATGAAGCATAAGGAAATAGAAGGAATCACTTATACAATCAATGAAAAACAATACATATAACCATAAGTGGTGATCCTTCAAAGCAATATCTACATCATATGCATCATACTCAAATCACCCATTCCATACAACTTTAGGAGGAGAAACTACTCATGAATAAATTTGCAAAACAGTTGCATTTCCTCCTTGATACTTTTATTTAAACATATATATTTTGTTTTTTCTTCTTTTTTCTTTTTTCTTTCTTTTTTTCAACAAAAATTGAAAGAAGCTATATTAACATTGGAATTCCTTGACAAGACTTAAAATGACATTCTGACAATTATAGCTAACCTACATAGATGCACACCTCCACACTTATACATTTGTCCATCCACAATCATCAACAATCATTTCCATGTTAACGCATACTATAAGAATGTGGTCTTGAATAGAAAATTAAAGCAAAGTTAGGATGTACATGTCATGACCAAACAAAAGACAATAACACTGATATGGATTTGTCAGTCTATAACTGTTCAAAATCTCACTAGCTTATGTTTACTCACTAGTCACTACTCTTCAAAAGATAATTTATATTGATCAATCATAAAAGTAGAAATACAAGCTTAAGTTGCCATGAATTTCTCTAGTCAATTCACTTTTTAATTATGACTATATAGTAAGAAAAAATTTTGTTTGATTTTTAAAGCACCTAAGAAACACACATAAGTAATAAATAAGTTTAAAAATGTCCATGAAAATTAATATTCCCACCCCATACTTAAAACTTACATTGTTTCTAATGTAACATCAAATGTAAGAAATGGAGTATTTAACATAAAAAACAAATGTGAAAATGTAAATGAAAAGGAATAAACTTCCTTTGGGTTTCCTCCTAATTAGTGCCTTTTTTATTATCGTTGGTTCAACTCCATGCTTTCCTCCTCATGTAACAAAATTATGGTCTTCAGGTGTCTCCACTTTTGCCTTTTCCACTTGAGGTCTGGTTAAATTCTTTGCTATAATTGTTGAAAGTGTTTCTCCTTCTCCCAAAAATACATACTTCAAGTGCTCCGATAATTGCTTCAGTTTAATGTTTGGTGCTTACACAACATAAGGTAGAGATTTCGTATGAAATATTAGCAGTTTAATATTTGAAAATACATGCCTTTTTGACAATGATTGTAGCGATTGCAATGCGAGCACGATTTTTTTATCTCATCTGTAATAAATAAGTTAGAATTTAACAAAGTTTTTTTTTCTCTAAACTCATTCAAAGAAGGACTTTTAATTCATCCTTATCTTCCATATAAAAAACTTTTTAAGATAAGCAATCAATGACATCAATAGATAAAACATAATGAACATCACTTGTGTACCTCTTTTCTTTAAAAATATTAAAAAGAACTTTTTCACCATCAAACTCCATATTCAACGTCCCTGCATCTATGTCAATCTTTGTTTATGATGTTTCTAAAAATGATCGACTCAGAAGGATTGGCGTTGAATTAGACAAAGGTTCTCCCTCCATGTCCAGTATACAAAAATCAGTTGGGAAAAATAATTTGTTAACCTGCACTAAGACATTCTCTACAACCCCTCTAGGATAAGCATTAGATCTATTTCCCAATTGAATTATGATAAGTGTTTCTTTCAAAAACCTTAAATTCAATGAAATGTAAATAGAATATGGCATGACACTAATTGAACCTCCTAAATCTAACATTGCTTTTTCAAATATTGTGCCACCTATTTTCCAAGGAATTGTAAACGTACCTGGATCCTTACACTTTGGTGGAAGTTTCCTTTGAATGATTGTAGACATATTCTCCCTCACACTCAATTTCTCATCTCCTCTTAATTTCCTTTTGGAAGTGCATAATTCTTTGAAAAATTTGGCATATCTTGGAACTTGTTTTATGACATCAATTAGAGGTATGTTTACCTTTACCTTTATGATCATTTTCAAAATCTCCTTATCGCACTCCTCTTTCTTTGATTTATCATACCTACTAGGAAAAGGAGGCAAAGTATTAGCAAAATTTTTAATCACAGGAGATAAATAGTTTACCTTAGTTTCCATTCCAGCTTCTTTTAGAGACACTTCAAGTTCCTTTTCAATTTCTTCATCATCTCCCATAAGAGGAGTCTTATATGGCGCCTCTATTTCTTTCTCACTTCTTAAGGTGATAACACTTGCATTCTCTTTTAGGTTCATAATGTTTTTAGAAGTTTACTCGAACTTTAATTTTCCAATCGGATTAAATAATAGTTGTGTGATTTATTTGATTTTCCAAACTTTGAATACTAGCTTTTGTTTGATTTTAAAATGGTATGGTATTATTTTGAAACTGAGTTATATTCTAAGCCAATGTTTTCATCATGTCTTCTCATGAATATCTATAGCTTAATGGTTGAGCTTGCCTTTGAAATGGTTGTTGGTAGGAGCTTTGTTGTTCTTGTCCTTGTTGTCCATAATTGTTAAAAGGAGAATTCTTCCATCTCGAATTATGTGCATGGGAGTAGTTAAGATCATACTTCTTTTGTGGTTGATCTGGAAAACTTCCAAAAGCATTCACTTGTTCTTTAGGTGTTTCTGATAAGGTTGGACACATATCAGTTGGATGTCCTACCATTATGCAAATTCCGCATGCTTTTACTTGTTGAATATCATTCGCAACCATCTATCTCACTAAAGATATCAACTCAGTTATCTATTGCTCCAGTATGGCAGTACTAGCTTCATTGACTTTTAATGGTTTTATATAAATCTTGTTCTCATGTAAGATTTATATAAATCCCTAGCAATGACGCCAAAATTTGACAGCACGTAAGGATGAAGCTAAATTTGTATTGATTTGAGTTGGGTTTTTGTGAATATATTTGTTTATAATCATTCTTTTTGTTACTTGTTAATTTTTAATTGTTCGTTGGTGTTGGTGCATGGTAGTGACCAGATCTCCTCGTAAAGAAATTGAGAAACTTGATCTAGAGATCAAGACAATATTGTGGAGATTGTGTAGGAAAGCAAGGTTAACTTTGGTAGACGAATTGGAATTAGAATCCAAAGACACGATGGCAAATCCAAGAACTCTAAAGGAATTGGCTGCACTCAATTTAACTCAAGGACCCTTATGTATAACATTTCTAAATTTTGCTGAACATGTTACCTTTGAGTTAAAATATGGATTAATTCATTTATTATCTAAATTTTATGGTCTTGCAGGTCAAGATGCACATAAGCATCTTAAGGAACTCGATGTGGTGCGTTTGAGCATGAAGCCTCACGGGGTGACCGATGAGCATATCATATTGAGGGCCTTCCTGTTCTCACACAAAGATGCAGTAAAGGATTGACTATTTGACTTACAGGCTGAAAGCGTGAATACTTGGTCGGAGATGAAGAGATTATTCTTGGAAAAATATTTTCCAGTCTCAAAGATAGCAAGTATTCGGAAGGAGATATGTAGTATTAAGCAACACCAACTCATATGAATTTAAAGGGTAGTAAGTGGTAATAGAAAAAAGTAATAACAATTTGTGAAATATCGATAATTATTGGCAAGGAGAATGTGATATAATATGTTTTGGAAATAGAGGTTGTTATTAACATTTGTATTTAATATGTGTGCTAAAGTGATATTGATAACAAAATAGTGACACCATACAATAAGACAAATAGCAACATCAAATATATTGAGATAATAAAAAAGGTTATTTATAAAAAATTAAAACTTGCCGCAATTTTTCAATTATAACTCAAACTTTGAATACTCAAATTTTTAATCTTTTACAAATATAACTTAACATTAGTATTTTCATTAGCATAATTGACATGGCAAACCAAGTCGACTTATTTTTTGATACGTAAGACCTCAAATATAATTGGTATATATGACATAATTTTATAAATTTTAATTAATTAATATTAATAAAAGAATTAATTGAGTCTGTCTCTTATAACTCTCTCCCTTTCTCCTTTCAAAGTCTACTTTGTATCTCTCACCATCTCTTTTCTACTCTCTCCTCTCACTTTCTCTTCATTATTTCCTAGCTTTCTTTTCTCCAACTTATGTGAAAATTTTGCCTATCTAGAAATGTGGTAAGAAGGGTATGAGTTGTGAGAAAAATACAATTCTTATTGTGTGTTAGAACATGAAAAGGCAAACCAACACATAATTGAGGCTATAGAAAATAAAAACTTAAAATTTCATGATGAAGTATTGATGTAAACAATTTAGAAATCTCTTCTCTCTCTCTCTCCTCTTCTTTTCCTCTCTCACTCTCTACCTTCTCTGCTTTTTCTTTAATTTCTCATCAAAGATAATATTAACTAGAAAAAGAAAGAGAAAAAAGAATAAGAGATAGATTATATAGTAGAAAAAGACACTACAAGAAAAGTAGGATTTAGCAACGGAAAATTACCGACGGGAAAGAAAAAGTAGCAAATTAGCGACGGAATATTTATTTCTATAGCTAAAATCGACGTGATAAAATTTATTTAGCGACGATTCTAATTTTCCGTCTCTAAAAATGGAGGGAATTCGTCCTGCCAATATTAGCAACGAAATTTAGGGACGGTAACGTGTTCATCGGTCAATTAATTTAGCGACGGAAAATAAAGCGAAGCAATTTAGCAACGGAACATCTATTTCCGTCGCTAAAATTGACGTATGGCTTAGCAACGGTTCTAATTTTTCATCGCAAAAAATGGAGAGAATTCGTCCCGCTAATATTAGCGACGGTAAGTAAAGCGTAGCAAATTAGCGACGGAAAACATATTTCCGTCGCTAAAATCAACGTAAAAATTTTCGTTTACCGACGGGTCTATTTTTCGTCGGTAAAAATATAGGGAAGGCGGGAAAAAAAATAAAGGCGGGAATTAAAGGTGGTAAAATAAAATTTAAAAGTACCGATGGAAAGTTCCGTCGCTATTTCCGTCGGTAATTCTTCTTTAAAATACCCGGCAGCTCTCCCCCCCCCCCTTCCTAGTTCATCTTCTTCTCCCATCTGGTAAGTTCCTCTTCTTTCTTGTTTTGTTTTTCCTCTGGTTTTTTTATTACTTTTTCTTGGTGGGTTTTTTATTGTCATATATAGTATTGATTTATGTGCTGAATTCTTTTTGTTGTTAAGGAAGAAACAAGTATTGTTGAAGAAAGCCCATAAGATCCACTATATGGAAGCTCTCTGAATACTCTACTGAATTATGGTGAGTTTGCATCTTCAATCTTTCTTTCAGCTCTGCTCATCTTTGTGTTAGTTTATAGGCATTTCTTTGATATGAAATTTTGCTTCTTGTATATTTTTTGTAAGTATATTAAGGCTATAGAAGATATTTCTTAATGCAATATTCAAACGAGCCATTTTGCCTGATTTGTTTTGAGGGAAATGTATAATCGATAGGTACTTTTTGTTTGGCAGCTTTAGTTTTAATTGCGTTTCAGAGGAATCGGAACTATAGAAGGAAGAGTCTTGAAGAACACCTCATCAACGATGATGGGGACTTTTTTTAAAAAAATTAATTTTATTTACCGACGGAATATTATTTCCGTCGGCAAAATTATCGATATTTACCAACGGAAAATAAAATTCCGTCGGTAAAATGATCGATATGTACCGTTGGTAAATTCCGTTGGTACACTTACCGACAGCTGTTTTAACGACGTCGTTGGCTGTCGGTAATTTTCCGTCGCTATTTTACATTACCGTCGAAAAACATTCGAATTCCGTCGGTAATTTCCGTCGCTAAACGCCCTATTTCTTGTAGTGGTTGCTTTTATAACATATTATTAACCTTAACATATGTCATATTATTCCTCTCAAATTGTTTTTGCATGACTTACATAAAAGATGAGTTGTCTTTCTTCTCCTTCAGTGTTAAAGTGCTTTTAGAGGACATATTTTAAAATTGTAAGAAAAATTAGTAAAGGAAAATTTCCTCAATAGTCCCTTATATGTTTACTCTCAAAGAGGTCAACCCATTTATGATTTACTTTCTTTAGCTTTTCTCGATACTATTCTCACACTCTCTTACTTTTTCTACTCTTTATCTCTTATACAATTTCTTTAAAGAACTAAACAAACTCAAACAAAGACTTCAACCTATTAAAGTCTAAGCTACCTAATGAAATAACAGTAAAGGAAAGAACATTAAAATATGGGTTAGAAAAGAAATAAGGAATTCATATAAAAGAAAGAAAGAATAGCAAAAAGTTAAACTATATTTAGGATAAGTTCTTGATGCTACTAAAACTGCAAACTTTCATTTCCTTTCCTTTTCTTAATGTTTAATAAAATATTAAT
Organism: Erythroxylum fimbriatum; assembly: GCA_026770325.2. Lineage (NCBI taxonomy): Eukaryota > Viridiplantae > Streptophyta > Magnoliopsida > Malpighiales > Erythroxylaceae > Erythroxylum > Erythroxylum fimbriatum. The sequence continues at coordinate 1,555,468 of JANZLH020000156.1, read as the reverse complement.
GACAAAAATGGATTAGAACAATATTGTTATGAAAGGCATGAAATAAGGGATTAAATAGGAGAATCCTTAACACAATAAGAAAAAATAGACAAATTGTAAATAAGATGATAATGGAAATTGATTTTTTAAAATATCTTTATGAATCAATAATGTTATATTTCATTTCCTTCTAAACATCTCCAAAGGAAAAACCTAAATTGGTCCTAAATTGATGAGTTAGTGTGAGCTTATCTATGCATCTATGCAGTTTAGCATTATTTGAATAAGAATCCATTTTAGAACATTTGAAATAAGAATATGATGTAATAAAACAAGAAGGGATTACAAAGAACATATTTTTTGAAAACTAAAAAATTGATTGGAATTTAAATATAATGAAAACAAAGAAAGAAGCGTAATCTCACCTAATTTAGAACTAAGATCTGATAATAATTGATGCAAACCTATTTAGGACAAAGTCTTAGTGAACCTATTAATAAGTTTAAAAATCCAAGAAAGCAAAATAAGACTATATCTTTGAATATTCAAAACCTCTTCAATCACTCCATTACCTTATTAGGAATATGGACTATAGCTGTCATATCACATAATATCTCTTTTTTTCTTTAAATTTTACATATATATGAAGTAAGGTGAAGCGTGGGTGCCTGAATAAGCACATAATAATTATATGAGCACAAAAATTTGATTAAATTTTAAGTTTATTTATTTATGTAGTAATAACTAATAATATTTGAATTGAATATTGGTTTTTTACAAAGATTTTAGAATAAGATACAGGAGTTGTTGCAAAAATCAATGTCTAACGGAAGTGAGCCAATGTATATGACATTTACAACAAGGTGCTTGGTACATGATCCGGATACATAAAAAGGCTTAGGTTTGGTCCTAAGCCAACTACTTCATCCTCATCAAGATTAGCATACATTCAACATCATGAAAAGGAAAAAAAGTTGCTTAAAAAAAGTTAGCCAAGAATGGAAAGTACCTAAGAAAGTTACTTGGCCTGGATTATGTAAACAGTGAAGATGAAAGCGAGTTTGAGAGATTAAACTAACCTTTTTATTTTTTATATAAGTATTTTTGCAGTTGTAATTAAAATCATGTACACAATCAAATTTAATGATATTTTAATTTTTTTATATACAATGCTTCAATTTTTCAATTATTTTTGTATAATAAATTAACAACAAAAATCTAAATATTATATACAATTATATGGATTAAAAATGTCAAATAATTATAATTAACATGGTATAACATTTAGGTAAATTGTATATTAAAAATTTGAGTACATTTTACAAAGCGTAGCTAAAAACATTTGGCTACGTTTTAAAAGACGTAGCTAAAAACTTTTGGCTACATTTCTGGAAACGTAGCTATTGGAAATGTTGCTAAAATTTTTTATCTATGTTTCCAAAAACATAGCTAATTATCTTTTGCTAATCGTAGAAAAAACGTAATGGCAACGATTTTTCAAAACATCATCTATACTTTTTCACTATGAAAATAAAGCGTAGGAAAAAATATTAGCAAAGATAAGTTTAAAACTTCACCTGTAGTTTTCTACTATGTAGATTTGGCAACGTTTTCAGTGACAAATACAAATTATTGCTAATTCTTATTATCAATTTTGTAACTTTTAGCGATGAAATAAATCATTACTAAAAGTCCCTTCTCTTGTAGTGAATTACAAGCAAGGAGAGCTTGAGATTCTTATAGACTTCCTCTTGGTAAAATTTGAGAGCTTCCTTAGTAGCTTTTATTTGAGCTCTGATGTCTAAATGTGCCTCAACTTTAACAATTTGAATTCCTCTTTTAAAGCTTTAAGTTTAGTTATAAGTTAGAATGCCTTCCAGCCTCTAATATGGCTATTCAACACTTTCCTGACTAGCTCTTGAAAACCATCAATCTAAAGAATAAAGTTATAAAATCTAAAAAGGGTTTTGATGATTGGAATTAGGCATACCTTTGACCTCTATAATAGCATGGTCCAAGCACTTTAAAGGGATAATTTGTGCAAAACTAGTAGGAAATTTGATAGACAAATCATTATTCACTAAAATGTGTCTACTTTCTTCCTCGTGAAGAACGTTTCACTTTGTTTATTGGACTAAGTGAAAAATTAACCTATTAAATTAACATCAGTTATGCCAGTATAATTTATGAATGAGCTAAGTTATTTTATAGAGATATTCTTATTAATACTCAAACCTTCTGCCTCATTTACATTTAGAATACAATTTCGATCAAATCGCCCATAAAAAGCCAAAGGCTATGAATTCCCAAATGGATCATCTATAACTTACTTTAAATGATGCTTCTTTGAAAGTTCAGATTATCATTATAAATAATAGACATGAAGAACTCACTAGAGAATAAATAGGATTGGCATTTTATGTGAATCACCTAGTCTAAGATAAAAATCTCAATAACTTAGATTAAAGTAGGATTAAAACCAATCATAATCCTACCATTATAATGATGGGAATGATTGGTTATAAAACTCTAACAAGTGCACAAAAAAATCTTTTCCTTTAACCTACCTGCATTTCACTACAACAAATATATACAATTCGTGACGTTTAAAAAAAATGTCACTAATTGTTCAGTCTTTTTGTGACGTTTAAAAAACGTCACAAAAAGAGTTAATTTTCTACGACGTTTGTATAAAACGTCATAGATTTATTAGACTTCTTGTGACATTTTCTCAATAAAACGTTGTAAAATAGAATTGGTCACGTTTTATTAAAGAAAACGTCGCTGTTTGTTCGATTAATATTTAAAAGTTTTTTGTTTCCCATCATTTTGCTACTTTCTTCTGTCGCGTTCTTCTGGTTTCTTTCTTCTTCTCCGCCTTTCGGTCCCTAACAAATAACCCCCTACACTCTTTTCCATTCCCACTCTCTTCTCTTTCACCAAAGACCCATCACTCATTTCTCTCTTTCAGCTCTCCCTCCTCACTCTTCCCTTCTATGGCTCATTGTTGCCGACGACTCTCCAGGAGAAACTGGTCCTATAGACCTACCTCTCTCTTCCTCGCCCACCATTTTCTCCACTACCGATGACCCTTTGCCTCTTCATCCAAGTGCCTTCGGAACAAGATTTCAAGGTTCTCCACTCACCTCATGAAACGGATCCAAAAGGGCCCAGTTCGTGGAATCTCGCTCAAGCTTCAGGAAGAAGAGCGCAAGCATCACATGGACTTCGTTCCCGATGTCTCTGCCATTAAAACTGACCAGATTGAGGTCTATAAGGAGACAATAGACATGCTTGGTGCATTGGGTGTGAGTGAGATTCCTGGGCTTGTTCAGGTTGACCCGGTTGCTGCTCCCGTCGCTCAGTTTGGATTCGGCCATGGTGGTGGTGGTCGCAGGTTTTAAGGGTATGAGAAGTTGAATTTTGTTATTATATTAAATATGGACATTTTGAGTTTAGATTTTGATGGTTGTTGGGAAACTTTGATCATATTTTGAGGCTTATGGTTGATTGTGATTCAGTTTTAAAAAATAAAAATTCAGTTTGTAGTTTGTCCGAATTGGGTTTTGTTTGTAGCATCATATGTGAATGAATCAGTTATTAATGAATGTAAGTAAATGAATTCTTTGAGTGTGGAATAACTGTTCTATGAGTTATGTTTTGAGACTGACAGACCTCTATAGATGGATCAAAAATTGGTGAATCTAATTATTTTTGGGCTTGAGTGATTCCGAACTTTTTATTCAAGAAATCTGATGGTGTATCAAGATACTTCCTCTTTTAGTAATATTGTATGCTTCATGGTCAATTGCATTTTTTAAGAAACGGAAAGGAAGAAAGGGAGTAAGCTGCAGAGCACAATGCAAGATGGGACTGACTTCTACTCAGTTGGTTGCTTATATTGATTGAAATGATGCATTCATAAACAAAAAAGATGTTTGAAAACCATAACTGTGATTTTAACTGCATTTCTCTCAATTTGGGCTTCTGTTTTCATTTATTTTCTTGTAAATGATATTAATGCTCCATAGCTTTTAATCCAGCTTGTT
>JANZLH020000156.1:1487919-1502115 GCA_026770325.2 Erythroxylum fimbriatum | reverse complement strand
AATCTGGAAATTTTGAGTTGTTAAAGGAATAAAGGTGTTCTTATGAATGCAAATATGATCCAAAGGATATGAGTAAGGTGTATTAGGTATGAACGAATGAGAATTGGAAAATTGTGTGAATGTATATTGCTAGAAAAGGTTGATGAATGTATGATTGATGAATTTAGAGTAATTTACTTAAGGTATAAACCTGAATGAAAAGTGGTAATATACAAGCTATAATAATTGAACGATCAAGATTTGTGATTAAGAATATATACCCAGAAAGGTCAATTGAGCACGCATTGAACATGACACATATACATGTGTATTGCTTGACTATAGATGCACAAGTTGATCGTCAACATCCAGACATTGCCAGATTATCAAGGCAATAGCTATTCTGGAGCGTACTGTGAGTTAACCTGGATGTGTAAATTTAATTATATGTGCTTTCGTTTGAATTGTATGTGTATTATGGAATGTGTGAATAACTGAATGATGAATGCCAGACTTAGATCTGAAAATTTTGATATATGACATGAGCACATTGAATGAAAAGTACTGAAAGCATAATATGTGAATTGATGAAACTCTTTACATTGAAATGCATGATCAGATAAAGGAGTTGTGACTGGAGTGACCAATATGTGGAAAAGAGCTTAAAGCTCAGGATTGTGCACAAAGAGCTACAGGCTTAGATAACAATAAGTTCGGTATCCATAATGGATACAGGACAGTATATGAAATAAGTCTAGTATACACAACGGATACGAGACAGTAAATTGGGTTGATAGGAACTCGGTCACAACAAAGCAAAATAAAAAAGAAATCACGTGCATTTGCATATACAATTATACATGTATCGTATGAATGATTGTGATGAAATTATTGAGTTATTCTGAAATTGTGATACGCAATTGGTTGAAATATGACAAAATGTGATGTGGTATTCGATACTGGATTTTGTAATATACTTAATGAATTGATTTAGGTAATTTATTTTGGTGTTCTGACTTGAGCGAGCGCATCAATGATGGTTCACTTACTGAGTTCACAAACTTATCAAAACTGAAACGTTGATTTTTAGGTTCAAGGGAGATCTAGCTTCTAAAGCAATCTAATAGAATTTTGGTACTGTTATTTTGGAGACAAGAATGACTCAAAGGTCTGGTCACCTGATACTTGTGAAGTCTAAATAGATAGCTTTTGTATTAGCATTCTATGTTATGACACACATTGTCCCTAGTGTGTATTTTTTTTGTATGATATACTGGGATTGGGTTCAAAAACGTTGTGTCTGGTCTACTTCAATTCGAAATGTTAATGACATATATGACTTATTATGATTGTGAAGGGGATAAGTATTTGGAATGCTTAAGTTATATTGATGCCTCAGACTGTATTTATGTGATTATTCTGATGTATCATTTCCATAAAGTATATTCTCGACTATCTATGGATATGCTCGGGCATATGTGCTATGAAAGTGGTATGATATAGATGAGTTGATGAATCACTACAAATTTTATAAACTTCTCATCCTAGTTATAAGTTTTAGGGTGATCACCATATGCTAAGAGAATTTACCTTACCCAATTGATAGCTCTATTAGTTAGGGTGTGCTCTTCTATTTCAACTTCTTTATAAAGTTTGGTTTTTCATTTCCTTTAAATGGAAATGAAGTCAATATGTTAGGTCCCAGTCAAAGCCACAGAAGATTGATAGAGAAAATAGGAAGTTTAGATAATATTTTTCATTGATTCTTCTGCTGCTAATACACGTAGTATAAATAGGAAAGGAGAGCGACTACTTAATCCTACTCTTATGGCCACATAATCAGCACTTAAGAGATCTTATTGCTATTATTGTTAACTGCCTTTGACTTGGCAATTTGAACAGAAAAATAAAACAATAAAACAATAGTAGTAAAATAAAAACTAACAGCAGAATTAAACCATGTACTTCCTATTCTTGGTAATGGCTCTTGTCGATCGACGTAATGGCTCGTCACAATAGGCAAAGTTTAAGTTGACGAAGCTTTAGTCCAGGTGAAGGGGTAGGAGGGCTAGTCCAAATTAGTTAGTCGTTTTAGTTGATAGCATAATCATAATAAGTTTTCATCCATAATAATACAACTCTAATATGTCTGAATATTATTAAAGTAATTATACATTTATAAATAATATTTTCTATATAATTAAGACACATATTCATATATATATATATGTATGTATGTATGTGTGTGTTTATATGGGTCTCTCTAGACCCTGTTTTATTGCGAGATTTCAAATTAAACGTAACGAAGATGATGATTCAGAAAGCGAGGAAGGCTCCCAAACCAAAGATTGTCATTTCTAAAAGCTGTCATATCTTTCACGAGAATTCTGCCATGCCTCGACTTTTCGATCTACTTAGTACTAGTTGCTTTCCATGCCTCGACTTTTCGATCTACTTAGAAGTACTAGTTGCTTTCCATTTTGAAAGGACACTGGACTTTTCTTGTTAACACAATAACAAAAAGTAAGTTTGATAATGTTGTTGGTCGTAGTTGGGAAAATAAAAGAGTTGTCTGATATCTTGTAAAGCTACGAAGTTCTCGTTGCTGTGCAGCCTCGTAAGAATTCACTAGTTCTAATATGTTCTTACGAATCCATCTAGTTAAGTTATCAAATTATAATCTCACTTCTGCGTTTACAACAACACAATGAAAAAGGCAGCAACTCTATCTTAGGGTGTGAATAATAGCTGGCCTATCTTCTTTTTGCCCTTATACGATGGCTGAGTATGGACCATCGGTAGTTCTGGTGGACGGTTTCAAAAGCAATCTATTTCATCATTGCAATAAATAAATCAAAATTGAATGGATGAGATTGAACGAAGACAGAGCAACTAGAGTATTTGGTAGCAGAAGATTTTGTTCATGGTGGACGTGTTTCCATGTGAAGTATCAGGTGTGATGCGTAAAGGAAGCGATAGTCCAATGCAACAAAGTACAGTTTCAGCCCAAACAAATTCAATGTTCCAATGGTGTCAGAAGGCGGGCAGGTAACCTGTGTGATTGAAGCTTTTTGGTCTTTTTCTTACATAAAGCACAACATGTCCACTTTCTGCGTTGAATCAGATCCACTTCAATAAAATCAATCATAGAACGTGCCAATATTACTAGTAATGTGTTAATGCATCGTCTAGAGGACTGGTTCAAAGTCCAAAAGGAACAAGTAACAACCAGTTATGTCGCACACGTGAGCGAAACGTACGGCGGCGTCGTTAGAAATAAGCTAGGGAAGAAGTATATATAAAAGAAAGAGATGAAACCAAAACTTCTTCAGTCAAGTTGCAATCTTGTTCCTCCTCCACCTACCTTTGTCGGAATACTCTCTCAAATTCCGAAGGTAACCCAAACCCATCTCTTTGCCTTTTGTCGTGTTCTTCGACATGATGATGTTCCTGGAAGAGCATGCAACTTTCGCACTTCCTGGATTTCCTGTTTTTATTCGCTTTCCCTTTTTGACAATTAGAAGAAAGAAAGAGACTTCTAAGTGTGTTTTTCTGATTGCATTTAATCTTCGTTTGTCCAGCTGATATGATTATTGATTACTGTTCTTATTTTCTCTTTTCTATTCCTTTTCATCTTAGGGTCTCTCCCTCGTTTTTGTTGTATGCAACAATTTTGGTGCATAATATTGTTTACATCTCGTTGCAATGGAGGTTGGACATCACAACTCCGTCTCTTAAGATTTATTTGCTAAAACGTTGAAACCCAAATCAGGACAGTATTTAATATGCAGTTGCAGACGTTTTCTTTGGTAGCTCAAGTAGAAATGCAAAGCAGGACAGTATTGGTGTATTTCATAGTAACTCCTATCTCTTGTGTTTTCTTCCTTTTAGTAAGACAGCTCTTTTGCTTCTTTGCTAAGAGAGAGAGAGAGCATTTTACTGTTTCTCTCTTTCAACACCATATCTGTTTTGCTTGACTATGATCAAAGAGAGTTTATTCAGTGATGTTGCAAAAGCTCAAAATTCTGCACTTCTGGATCATGACCATGTTGTGCCTTTCACTTAAACATCTTTCTTCAAGTGATTTATTATTGGTTTCAACATTTATAGATGCCAGCAGTAAGACCCAGTTCGTCTGAGAGAGAAGGTGAACCATTTGTTGAAGTTGACCCCACTGGACGGTTCGGGCGGTATGCTGAACTTCTTGGTGTGGGTGCCATAAAGAAGGTCTATAGAGCATTTGACAAGGAAGAGGGCACAGAAGTGGCTTGGAATCAGGTAGGCTTGAGGCCATTTTCTGAAGACCCTGTGCTCATTAACCGACTTCACTCAGAGGTTAAGTTGCTGAGATCATTGAAGAACATGTATATTATAGTTTGTTACAGTGCCTGGTTGGATGATGAGCATTGCAAACTTAATTTTATTACTGAGGTCTGCACCTCCGGAAATCTGAGAAACTACAGGAAGACACATACCCATGTGTCTTTAAAGGCCTTGAAGAAGTGGTCCAAGCAGGTGCTTGAGGGGTTGGAGTATCTTCATACGCATGATCCGTGCATCATTCATAGAGATCTTAATTGCAGTAACATTTTCGTAAATGGGAACATTGGGCAGGTATTGTACTTGCAATCTGTTCCTAAGCTCATTATTAGCTCTTTTTGGCTGCAACTACATTGTTTCCATTGTGGGTGTAATTTTCCTTGGTCTTACGTATCGAAAGATGGATGCTATTTATTTACTTGGCTTTTTCATTCTAGATGAATATTAAGTTACTACGCCATCCTGACAAATGCTGTACCTGGTTTGCATTTACAAGTTGAATCAGTATTTCTCGAGGCTAAGCTTATGTGACTTCTTAATGGTATGTATGTACAGGTGAAAATTGGGGATTTGGGGTTCGCAACCATAGTAGACAAGAACCATGTAGCTCATACAATCATAGGGACACCAGAGTACATGGCCCCAGAGCTGTACGAGGAAGATTACACTGAGACGGTAGACATATACTCTTTCGGAATGTGCTTGCTTGAGATGGTGACAATGGAAATTCCTTACAGTGAGTGTGACAGTGTTGCAAAGATTTACAAGAAGGTGACCGCAGGAGTAAAGCCTCAGGCCCTGAACAAAATAGAAGATCCAGATGTGAAGGCCTTTATTGAGAAATGCATAGCTGATCATAGGGCAAGACCTTCAGCAACTCTTCTCTTGAAGGACCCCTTCTTTGCTGAGGTCAATGATGATGAGAAAAATTCAGCAAGTTGATGGCACCGAATTAGTGTTCAACGTAGTCTTCTCTTCTAGTAAGCTCCATTTTCTAAACATATATATAAAATCATATGTAAGATGAAATATGAAGTTACCGTGACAAGATATTTTGTTCAGTTTTATGGTGTCTTATTTTGTCTAATAAATCTTAACCATTTATTTATGCGGGTCTCACATTTATTTTTACGAGACTCATGCGAAGCTCACATAAATAAATAGCTGAGATTTATTGAAAAAAATAAGACACCATAAAATTAGACAAAAGATCTAAACTCGGTACATATTAAGAAAAGAAAAACTTTTTATTTGCACGTAATTGATTTGAGATTCCCATGACCAAGAACTTTTTAAACTGTCCCTTGAATTAAAGTAAAAGTTGCATGTGTAACTATAACCGGGGCTGAAATTAGCTAAACCAAAAAGCACTGAATTATTCAATGTTGTTATTCGATATAATTAATATTTAATTATAATTAATTAAAATTAAAATTAAAATTTTATTTTAATTAATTATCTTAGTGAGCAAAAATGAAAATTTTCAATTGATTAAAAATAAAGATATACATAAGTTAACAAATATTATTTAAATCAAAATAGTTACTTTATTTTAAAATTATTAAATTTTCAAATAAATAATTTATAGTTATTCAATTATTTATTTCACGCATATTGGTAAAATAACAAAATTTTAAATTGTACCAACATAAAAAAATGAAACAAATGGCCATGAACCATCCTTAAAATACAATTACTAGATAATTTCCTTTTTAGTAAATGAACGACCAATATCTCACAATATATATACTCACTTAAAATTCACACAATCCTCATAATGAAGTTAAATAAAAAATTAATTTTTAAGATAAAAATATATAAATAATAAAATAATATTTTAAGTTAACGTTACTCTATCCCATCTAATCACAATAAATGATAGTAATTGAGAGAAATATGCAGGACAACGGGTTGTAGGAGGTAAGATGTTTCGTTCAATTTTATGGTGCTTTATTCTGTTATATGAATCTCAGTCATTTATTTATGCGGATCATATGTTTATTTATGCGGGACTCACGTGGAGTCCACATAAATAAATGATTGAGATTTATTGAACAAAATAAGACATTATAAAATTGAACAGAAGATCTGAACTTAGGGTGAAAGATATTGTCCTATTCTCTAGCCTGTGAGAAATAAATAGAAGAACAATTTTTGAAAGAGAAAGAAGCGGCAGCAAACGTAGATTGTCTTCTTCTCTGGCTTGCGGACACCGTCAAAAGAAGTTATAACTGGCGTTGCATAAGCATAAATAACTTGTTCTCTTCAGTAATGGCGGTGTGGGTTATGGGCCATTGGATCTATTTTTCCCACAAGCAGTCAACTAGTTGGTTGTTGGGTTTATCAAAGATCAAAAAGTGAAGAACAAGTTGGCTTTTCTTAGTGGTTTATTAAATTTGTCAGCCCATCCTCTCATCGTACACTTTTACTGAAGTAGAAATGTAATTAAATGTATAAATATTGACACAGGATACTTCAATTTCTTATTTTCTTTTAGTATCCTGGTACTACTTCAGTATTTAGCTATCGACACAGAATATCTCTAAAAATTAGGATATTTCAGTACCACTCTGGTACTTAATAATTGGCTGAGGACATCCCCAAGATTCAGGATGTCCTAGTATCTACTTCATGGACAGATACTTAGCCACCATTTACTCATATTGACACAATCTAACCACCTAAGACCATCAAATGTAGCATATCTTAGACAAGTCATTAATTTTCGATTTTCACCAATTATTCACAACTTAATTACCACTAGTCTCTATTTAATTAACACATTTCCCATTAACTTAACAAGTATTACACTTCAGAAAACGTAACAAAATATAATAATAAAACATCTTATATTACATTAATTATTTGATAATTAATGTATGTAAGTATTAATTATTAATTAAATTAATGATTAATTCAAAATATAATTTATTAATAACAAAACGGTACTTAATTTTAAAACTAAAGTTCAATGTTATCCTTATCTCGGTTTCAGACTTAATTAATTGACAGTCCAAATTACTCCTTAATCAGACCTTCGGACCTAAAATTTTCAAATTTCTATTAGACTAATTTACGAAAAATTTCTAACCCAATTATACTAATAATTTATTCTCAATTATAAAAATAATATCCTTACTAACCTAATCTTCATAATTACTAAAATATTCTTAACTAATTAAAAGTCTCATTTTACCCTCATCCCTTTCAATTAACACAAAAATGCCCTTCTTGCAACTATATTCCGTATTTACATGTAACTTAAATTTTCAAAAGATGTCATTGTCTTCACCCTCTTCTCTTCTTCTCTCTACTCTTCTTTTTATCATTTTTTTCAGCCATATTTTATCCCTTTTTATCCCTTCATGCAACTTCAATTATTGTCTCAATCAATCGCAACATGCAATCTAACTATAAACTAGTGTAGGACGATCAACAATCACAAATAAAATGACATAATAGTTGCTGGGATTTTTATCTAAGTGTAAGGTAATATAGGGTTGTCAACCTCCACAACTCCCTCCATTTTTTTGCAAAACAAACTAAATGAGGAAACTTATGAGGAAAGAGTTATATGCAGATGAAAGAGTGTGTTTTTAGACACACTTACCAGGTGGAAATTTGAGAGAAAATGGAGAAGAAGGTGTTGTCTCGTTAGTGCTCTTAATGTTATTTCCATATGTATTTTTTATACAACTTATTAGTTATGGACTAGGCTGGGCTATTTGATTTGCTTTAATTTATGATTGGGCTTTACAGATCTCCCCTTTTAAAACAGTTTTGTTATTGAAATTAAATTACGTACCTGAGGATCCAAACAAATGAGGATACTGACGTCGAACTTCATTCTCTACCTCCAAAGTCGCCTCTCTTGGAGAATGATGATGACTTTACAAAACTCGCACCATCGGAATCTCCAGTCTCCTTAATTTCCTAATTTATCTATCCAATATCTCCACTGGAACCTCCTTATAAGTCATAACATTTGTAACTTCAATCTTAGGCCTCAATATAACATGACTAGGATCCGATCGATACCATCTCAACATTGACAAATGGAACACATCATGAATCTGTGATAACTCTAGTGGTAATGCTAATCTGTATGCTGATGGCCCCATAAGTTGTACAAATTTCATATGGTCTAATATATCTCGGACTCAACTTCCCCCTCTTACCAAACCTCTGAATTTCCCTCCAAGGTTATGCCTGAAGAAATACCATATCTCCAACATTGTACTCCATCTCCCGACGATGTTGATCGGCATATTTCTTTTGTCGATCTTGAGTTGTCTTCAAGCATTGCCTTACCACCTTTATTTTCTCCATTTTCTCTTGAACCAAGTCCAGCCCCTCTAATAATCTGGCTCTCTCTATATCCCAATATATCGAATCTCTATACCACCTGCCATATAGCGCCTCAAATGGTGCCATATCGATGCTAGAGTGATAATGTAATATCATGTCTCCTAAATTGCTAAGGGTTAGAAGGTTTAGAAGATTAAGCTCAAGCATATTGCATTAAATAAAATAAGATATATCATTAGATGATTAATTTGGTGCATTAGGATATGAAATTTGTTATTCTATGTACATGTATGAGATTAGCATACACATACATAGATTATTACTTATAAATATGAGAAATAATTGACAAATGATTTATATGCACTTAATTGACATATTTCGGGATGCTTGGATATGATTTTGATGAATTAGAATTAAATTAGAAATTAATGGATTGAAGTTAGTGATTTGGAGTTAATTGTAAAAAAATCGAAAGTTTGAGGAGTCAATGTATAAATTAGCTTAGTAGAATTCTTAAATGGTAAGATTGGTGACAAGTGGCCCTTTAAATTTGTGACAAATGGTACTTTAGACTTGTGACATGTGGAGCTTTAGAATGGTGACATATGTAACTTTACAAAAGGTGACATATGTAACCCTACAATTGGTGACAAGTGTAGTCTTACAAATAGTAACATATGGAGGCTTAAATGAGTGACATGTGGAGCCTAAGGTTAGTAACATGTGGACCAATAGAAAAATAATACATGGACCAATAGAATGGTGACACATAGACCAATGAAGTGGTGACATATGGATTAATTTGTCTTTATAGAGAAAATAGATGTAAAAGGAAACATAAGAGAGAATGAGAGCGTACTGTGAGGTTAGAAGAGGGAGAAAAACAAAAGAGAGAGAGAGAGAGAGAGAGAACGAAAGCAAAAAAGGGGAAGCAAAGAAGAGAAGGAAAGAAGTCATCAAGGTAAGTCGAAATCCTGGTTTCAATTTCGTATTCCCCTTTTGATCTGTTTTAAATACCTTTTAAGCATGAATTTGTATAAACTTAAAGAACGAAAGTTTGGTAATCACCAAAAAAAGAGACTTTTGTAATTAAGCTAGTTTAGAAACTTTTGGTATTTAAAATCATATTAAGCATAAGCATTCAATTGTATCATGTGCATTTTGTATTTTGTAATAAGCCAATGGTGTGGCTTTTGATATGTAAATAAAGTTTTTCAAACTCTTTTGCTTTAGTAATGAAATGATAAATTGAAGTAGTTTCGGTTGTGTATGATCATAATTAACTTCTTTGTTAAAATGGTTGTGTTGAAAGAATTGTATGTATGGATGTTTTGTGTTGAATGTTGGTGGTCTGGGTTTTGTCTGAAGATTACCTTTCCTGAATGATTTTTTTTCTACACTAAGTTTGGGGACTTCGTCGTGGCGAAGCCGGACTTTCGTCGCGGTGTATTTTTCCCGAAAGGTCATTTTGCTTGACCTTCATACTTCGCTGCGGTGAAGCCAGATTTTTGCCGCTGCGAACCCGCCACTACTGAAGCTAAAATTTTCTGAAGTTTGAAATTTTTGGGAAATCAGAGCCTCGTAATAGGTACCGAGACCCAGGCGCTAACTCATAACCTCATAAACTGTAAGGTATCACTTTTGGGAGGTTTGAAGTAAACCATATATTTATCTACTTAACGTACATGGCTTGCATCTCATCAGTCATTGCATCTCATCAATCATTGCATCCTACCACAAATCCACATTGGGTCCAGAAACAACTTTTGTAAAACTACTGAATTCATAACATGACTAATAACAAAGTCTTGTTCACCTAATAAACTATGTAATTAGATGAGATAGCAGGTTACATCACTCTAGTAGATTTACTTGACTACATTAGATCTTGTACCCACAGGAACCTCTGTATGTACAGGTATGGATTCCTGTTCCTGTACAAGTACAATACAAAGACCGAAATCCTCCGAATCTAACTGTATGAGTCATGGGTACATAATAACTGTAGTATCCTCCCTGCTATCATCCGAAGGGTCAAAGGGTGCACCATCATTATAGACCTTGTATTCCAGAAACTTAGTTATTTACGTTTCTACTATTATGGTCCCACTTTCTTTGCAGTAAAAACTATAGTCTTAAAATGGTTGAGATATCTTACTAAATAGCAATGAACAGAATGAGCATGCAATTTTTCTTTATAAGGATTATATAACCCCAGTAGGGTAGCCTCATACATGAATGTGTACAAGGCTGAGTTTCCAAACTTCTAGATAATCAAGTAGAATAGCCCTGTTCTGCATCGACTTCTTCAAGTCCTTTAGGGTACAGTTATGCCTTTTGACAACACACCATTATGCTCAAGACTACCCAACATAGTGAACTAAGTCACTATTCCAACTAATTCCATATCTAGTAAACGAACCTTTTAAAGTCCTGAAATATCATGTTTGCCATGATATTCTCCTCTATAGTCAAATCTGACTCTCTTGATGAATTTTCCCAATTAGTTCTTAACCTTCAATCTTTAAGAAAGAACAAATAAATGTAATGAGAATAATCATCAACAAATGTCAGAATACTTTTAGAATTGCACAATGCAACTATATAAGGTCTACTGATATTTGTATATATCAGACTCAATAAGTCAGAAGCACAAGTTGACCCTTCTCCCTTATTAGTCAACTTACCCCTGCAATAGTCAGCACATATTTTCAAATCATCATAATCTAAAAATGAGAGAATTCTTTCCTTGATCAATCTCTCATCTCTAGCTCTGGAAATGTGGCTTAAATTTTATGTCACATCATGTATGACTTCTCATTCATCAGGGTTCTTCTTTTCATGACTTGTTTAGCAAGATGGGAAGAAGCATTTTTTAATTCGGGGTAAGACACATTCTATACAAACCATAAGACAAGAAAATTGTACCATTATGTTTTGCATTAAACAACAACTGTACAACATAAGAATTAAATACAAAAGTCAACCTTTTTTGTCCAAAATTGATACAAAGATCACATATAAAATGTGTCGTGTAAAAACCAAAATGAACCTTGCAATAAGGTTCAGTACTTACATCCACTATATATATTACTTCCACTTCTTTATTGTTGTGAACCATCAGTTTCTCCTTCCTTTTATTTGGCTTTATCTTGGATATGAACCCATGTATTATGGAAGCACCATGATCAGATGTTCCACTATATAATCACCAAGTACTTAATGCAACTATCGCAAATTAGACCTCGTACTGCTGGTTTCTTTATGTCATGCAAACCTTTACCAGCACTGGATTAACTAGCATCAATATGTGAAGAAGATTTAGTATTTCTACCTTTGAATTTAGTGGGCTTCATCTTTGCTTTCCCTTTAGTTGCTTAAGGGCTATAGAAGTAGCAAGCATGAGTTTCTCCTCCTTAGCAACGCAATGGGCAATCAAAGCATTGAAGTCTCATTCCTCATTCAACGAATAATATGTCATCACCAGATTATTAAACTCTGGAGTGTATTCAGAATCTAGTGAATTATAAAGACATCAGGAAGAGAAATGTTTAGCATCTTCAGTCTACTGCTAAGATGGATCATTCTCGATATGTACTCCATTACTCCCCCTTCTTTTTTATACCTTATGGGGAATAATTCTTTCATCAAGGCACTTGTCTCAGTATTAGGTGAGACTGTTTACCTTTGGGAGACATTTCCAAGAAACACCTTTGCTATGTCTGTGTCTGGAAGTCCACTAAGCAGATGGTCAGGTATGGATCTCTTAATGGTCATAAGACATAATTTGTTAACCGATCCCAGGCTTTATAGGTTGCTTTATGAGTTCTCGAGCTTATGGATGAAGGTGGAGATAGTCTATCCGTCCGTATGGCCATATCAACCTCAGCTATCTCCATAGCATTCAATACATCCTCTGTCCACTTCTTTGTATTGAAATCGGTTAAGGTTTCAATGGTGACACTGAAATTGTTGATCGAAAAGGTGACTGCAAAATAACAATGTTTGAATCAGCACAAATGTAGGATAACAATGATACTCAAAGCCATTAAACAGTATCTTTACCGAAAATCAGGTCACACATATTATGAAACACCTGTGGGCTGAATACATAATATATGCAACTAAACTTTCATACAAAACCGATCAGAGTACAAACCATTAACTCTCATGACACTACCACCTGTGGACGAATAGATCATTCAAGCAACGACTTTCCTCTATCCAATGCCTTTAGCACATCTCAAAATCTCATGTAAAGTAAAAGATTGGGCCGAGTGCAAAAGATCCTATTGTATCTATTTTTTATATATTTTTCTATTTTGGATAGGTACAAACTTAGTTAGGTAGACAAGATCTTAAATACAAAAAAAATAACTCAAAAATTGTTCTATTGTTATCTTGAGTCCACAATGAATTCTACGGATCTATAGGATTGGTCTAGTCTTTTACATCCCTAGTTTCGGATTATGGGTAGAGCCAAGTATCACAACTTCTTCTACCTATCTTGTATACTGTCCTTTTCTTTCATACCATATTGGAATAGAAACTTATTAATAGATGAAATCTTACGAAAAATGTTCTTCTTCATATTCCTATAAATATTCCTATAAGAAAATAAATATTTCTTTTCTCAATGCGAATTTGACACAACATGATAAATAGAATAGCCAACACCTATGGGCAGAATACCAGAGACATCCTCTAACGTGTAAGCAGAACAATTCAAAATACTGACTTGAAAGGTTACTATGGTGACTACAGGCTCTTCAGCACTCAAAAAGTCCATAAACACATGGGATACATTTTTATCATCCTCACATTCAATAAATGTTAAAAACTCGAACACACAGTCTCATTGTTACACACTCATGCTGAAGACATTCTTTGAAAACTTCATTTAAGACTTTTGCAAAGGAAAAATCTCATTACAATGACTATCGTGCATCACTAGACACTAAACCGACCACTCGAGACATGAGAACCTCATGTATCTCCCTTATGGTAAGTTCGTTGCACAAAAATTTACTCAAAATTAGCTCCAAAATGTCTTAAAAACCTTTTTTGAGTCACCATCAAGCGATCTCGAACACTGAACATAAGACCTAAGACACGAAGACTTGAAGTATCTCCCTCGTGTAATGTCAGAAGGATGAAAATTCACTTGAAATCAGATTCAGAATGCCTTAAATCCTTTTCTATAATTAAACTTTAATTTATTACTAATGTAATAAATCCAGAAAATGGAAATTTTCACTTTATAAAATTTTCGGGCCCGAAAACTGACCCAAAACACCTTGGGACACTCTTATGGGAAATATGAGATTTTTGTGTTTTCTTAAAAAAGTGTAGCAATTCCGTATGGTTGACGTCAGCATGACGCCAGCCAACGCGTTAGTTGCGTGTCCGCGCGAGAGGCACGTGTCAAACATGCACCAGTGCAGACAAGCTGGAGATACGTCTGGAGCGTTTTGTGCAAGCGCTGTTGTAACATCCCACCCCCAATGGGAAAGGTAAAATAGTAATTTGGAAAGGGCCGAGAGTGTTTAGTATTGTGTTGCAATATTCATGCATACCATTACACGTGAA
>JANZLH020000156.1:1447073-1460604 GCA_026770325.2 Erythroxylum fimbriatum | reverse complement strand
ACATTATCACTTAAATTTAATCCATGAAATCAATCCTACTAACATAATAGTTAACTCCCAAAATTTATTCCATCAAAACCTCATAAATAAATCGAAATCATGCTTAATTCATCAAGAAGAATTTCGGGGGCCAACAAATAACACTAAAGGCAGCCTATTCAGAAGAGGATTTTGAAAGCTTTGAAGAAGAAGAGCCTAAAGAAGTCAGCAACGTTTGTCTTATGACTGACTCTGATATTGAAGTTGATGAATTGAAAAATGCATATCATGAATTGTATTATCAGTACAAAAGGTTGACAATGAAGTATTTCAAAGAAGTCCAGAAGTCCAAGAGTAATGATACATCTCTGAAGAGTAAGATAAAATCATTGAAATTTGTGAATGAGAATTTGACGACCAAGAATATGTGTCTTGAGGTTGATTACAAGCAAAAGGTCTGTGAAAAGGAAGTTTTGGAAGAAAGAGTGACTAAGTTGGAAAATATAGTGCTAAAAATGATTTTGAAAAGGTGACACAGAACAAAAAATCGTCACCTTAGAACTTGAGAAAGAGAAAAGTGCTAGAAAGATCTTATCTTTAAAAAAAGATCTAGAAAATTTTGTTGATGGAAGGAACAACCATGATGCATTACTTGGTAGTGGTAAATGCGTTTTTGATAAGGCCATAATAGGATACATTGAAAACAATAACTTCAGGCCATACAAGAACTTCTTTGTCAAATCTAGCAGTAGTTATAGCCAAAACAGCAGGAACCTGATACATGGTAGAAATTATATCAATTCTCATTCATCTGTTACGTGCTTCTACTGTGGTAAACATAGTCATATTAGTCATTCTTATAACTTTCTTAGAATGAGGAAATTATCTCAAATGTATCTTTGGAGACCAAAAGGTCAAGCTACTAACCTGAAAGGACCCAAAAAATTTGAGTACCTAAAATGAAATAATATTTTCTACAGATATGCTTCAAAACGAAGACAAGATAAAATCAATGGATAGTTGATAGTGGTTGTTCGAGACACATGATAAGTGAAATATCATGTTTCAACTATATTGAAATAAAAGATGAATTTTTGCAACAAAAAAATCAGATTGAAAAAAGGTACTGTGTTTCATCAGTTCGGAGCGATCATAGAGGAAAATTTGATAATAGAAAATTTGAAGATTTATGTGACAAAAATGGTAAGGTGCAAGCTCCTTAAGCATGGTATGAAAGGTTAAGTAACTTTCTGCTTAAGAATAACTTCGAAAGAGGAAAGCGTTAATGCATGGGGAGAGTTAAGAGTTAAGATGAAGATATATTTTTGCCTGGTTTATTGTTACATATTTGTGACTTTTTTGGCTATAGATATATTTTTGCCTGGTTTATTGTTACATATTTGTGACTTTTTTGGCTATTTAGTTCTTTATCCTTTATTTTTCTAATAATGACAGAGGGGGAAAGTTATTTTTGATATTCGATATATTTATGTTGAAGATTGATGATATACTTGCATGATTGTCACTTGTATACAATGAATTTGTGATTTTTTTGCTATGAAGTCTATATGGTAGAAAGAAAAGACTCCTATTCAGTAAGAACTTATAAAGATGACAGGTATATCTCAGACTCTTATTTGAATTTTGAAAATATATCTGTTATTGGTTGTCATTATCAAAAAGGAGGAGATTGTTAGTTTAAAGCTTAATGATTTTGATGACGACCTTTTAAACTGGATTTATTTCCTTCTATTGCTAATGGGTTAATTCTCCAAAGGAAATAAAATCATATGATAAATGTTTCCTTTCTTGCAGAAACCTTCCTTATGAACATACCTGATTTATTAGAAATGATTCAACAATATTTGGAAGGATCTTACATATCACAATCAGCTCCGTGTTATGATCATTTGTCTTAACATCTGGATACTGGAAGATTTTATCAAAAATGGTATTAAAGATTCAAAAGTCAATTCATGATATAAAAGAAGCAACGATTAATTGAAGAAGATGTCTACTTAAGGAAGAGTCATTGCTTTTACGAAAACATATCAGACTCTTGAAATACATCTATAGCATCAATTCTCTTGAAAGTGATATCATTGTCAAATCTCTTGTGCTTTTAAAAGTGAAAATTCTTTTTGAGAGAGATCATTGAAGCTTATATCGAGCAAATTACATTTTTATCTGTTAAGAGCTTATAGAGGCTAGCGAAATACTATTAGTTTGGAAGGTTGGAGAATCATGAAAAATATGTACTCGTGAGCTTGAAGAGGCTCATCAAATTACTACTTGGAATTTTAGTGAAACACTCAAGTTGGATAATTGAGGACTGGATGTAGGCTTGGGTCATAAGTCAAACCAGTATAAATCGACTGCGTCATTGCTCTCTCTTTATTTAACTTTTAAATTTTCACAGTATATTGTTTGTGTTTTCATTTTTGCAAGAAGCTCTTTTTGTTTTCAACTTACAAGAGGTTCTTTTCAGTTTTAACAGGCGTCTTCTGTTTTAAATTGTTTTAACAAGATTTATTGTTTAGCAGGCTCCAATCGTTTAGCAGGCTCCTGTCGTTTAATTGACTTATATTATCTGATAGGCTTTTATTGTTTTTAAATTTTAACAGACCCTTGTCTCTTATCTCTTGCGTAAGTTTGCTTTATCAGGATGAAATGTATAAAAGAAAGGCATATAGACTACTTTGATTATGATGAAAAGTTTAGGCATAAGCCACTCAAGGTCCTCGACTCCTTTTGTTAGAAAGCAACGATGATCATGCGAATGATTAAGCAAGCATGGACATAGAAATATCTTCACATACTCTTTTAGATTTATCAACATACTATACCATATGACTGTTTATAGCACCCCACTCTCACAAGGCACGTACTTGACATCTATGGATGATATTCGAGTTCGTGTCCTGCAAGGGTGGCATGCTAGAGCACTAAATTAGTCAAAACTCTGTACAAATTTTTTTTAAAACCACAAACATAATATAAAGAAATCGATAATCAATTTGGGTCCACTTTATTCGTAAACTTTTTCAATCATAACAATGCAATCAACAGAGTTTTCAATAGCCATTTGGGCCCTTTCACAAATACATGACACTTTAGTCATAAAGTCTTTACATTACATCATAAATCACATCCACATTTTACAAAACTTTCGGAATACATAATTTGATACAAAAATAGCAGAATATACAATTCAGTACAAAAAATAAAGAAATACAATGCAGACGTGAACTGATCCCGACCTCTATCCCTTACTTGTATGCTGTAGGGATACTCCCGTTTGCCTAATGGGATATTCTTCTGATCCTGAAAAATATTTGCAAATTTTGGGTGAGTTTTGCGAACTCAATGAGTGACTATCATCGATGGCTCACCCAGTCATATAACACATAATTCATATTCACGTCATTTCACATTTCGCATTCAATACAATTTAATTATTCATATTATGCATATGCAGTGCACATGAGATCCACTTTCTATTTGTTACTTTGTTGTGACCGAGTACCTAAACTGTTCCGTATTCATTGGATACCGGGCTCATTACTAACTGTCCCTTATTCGATGGAGATACAAGGCTCATTTTATATTGTGAGCCTTAGGCTCGTAATCACTTTTGAGCTCGAGGCTCTTTTCCACACTTTGAGCTTTAAACTTTGAATGGTGGCTCATCTGGTCACAACTGCCATTATGTTTCATGCATTCGTAAAATGGTATGCATCAAATACAATTGCATATTCCCATTTACTCGCATTTACATATCATCGGACTTTAGTCCGACATTCAACATTAAAGGTGAGAATCACACTTTCATTCATATGCAAATGCACATTCAAAACACATTTATCATCGGACCGTGGTCTGGCATTTAATAATCATATTATGTACACTTATTTCATCTCATTCACATACAAGTAGCACTTCAATATCCAAATCAAACATCACAATCATCAGACCTTCATTGTCCGGAATCAACAATCAAAAACATTCATTTGATCATTCAGTAGTAATTAATACAAAAATTCAAACAAAACAATCATTGAAATAAGACCATCTAGGTTTACTCACAGTACGTTTCAGATTAGCATTAGCTTCCAAATTCTGGAAATGCCTGAATGCGGACATTTAACCTGCACAACCCATTTATGCAAGACACATGTTGCACACGCATTAATAATGGCACAATTATAAACATTTATTCATGCACAATTGTGTATATGGACTATGTACAATGCATGCTCAATGACAATCCCAGGAACTTTATCAAACTTCATAACTTATACTTATTTTCATTTCATAAATAAATCACTCATCATTTCTTTTCTGGCATTACTGCTCTTATTAATACTTTCTCATTCACTTAAACTTGATACACCTTACTCCTCTTCTTTGAATCACAACCTTAGCCATGTGAATACCTTTATTCCCAAACAACCTCATACCTTCGGTACTTTGATATCAGTAATTCATTCCCTAATTTACCAATATATGCACGTCAATATATATACATATATGCAGTTAAAAGGAAAATAGAGCATATATGTCCCTATCACTTTCGTAATTTCTATTCTCCTGTAGTTATTCAATGATCTTTCTACTCAAAAATCATCTCTACACTATCATATCACATAAAAATCCTTAACTACGTAAAAACAACACATCTGAATTTTTATCTAATTTGTACAGTATTCATGAAAATGGCCACTATTCCCATAATTATGTTGTATCAGATAAACCATCAAATTCATCTCATATTCATACTTCTTGTAAAGATTAACACGATACTTACTTGTTAAAACTCCAAAATCTTCAATTATCACAAGGCCCTAACTTTCATCTAACTCACGTACTTCATCTTACAAATGGTTTGGGTTGGTTTTCTTGAGGCAAAAGAAACAAATGACAAAGTGAGAGTGGTAGAAGATAAGGGTAAGCAAAGTTAAATTTTGGTGGAGTTTTTGATGAAAAACTCTATCTTAAAGAAAAAATGGAGAAAGAACCTTCGAGAAAGATGAAGACAAGAATAATAACTTGTCTTTCAAAGTTAAGAAAACTTAACTTTAAAACTTGGATACTTGTCCGCTTCTTAGCCTCTTATCCAATTTCCCATACTAACTAGTTCTATTTGAACTAGTTTTATTAACTCCCACCTTTTCATTTCAATTACCTCCAATTTTTCCAGATCTTCGGGTCTATTTTTCCATAATCAATTCAACAATGCTAACTAAGTAATTTGATAGTACTTTCTTCTAGAAAAAAGTTCCCTAAATATTTTCCGACTGTTCTTCTTCTATTCTGAAACAGTACATTATATTCAATTTCCATGTGAAATTTTAAAGTCTTAGAGACTGAATTAAAAGTTGACTCCTTCAAATAATTTGTATCCCTATTTCTCTAGTTTACTCCAAATTAAAAATAATCTCATTTGGAATCTTATAGATCCAAATATAATCAAAATACCGAAGTATGTTTAGTAATATAACACCAGTTCATACTATTCCAACAAATTCCCTCACATTCATTGAATCAATCTTTTCCAAATCAATTCAGAGTGCTACCAATTTTTGTGGAGAGACAAAATAATGTGTTAGGAATCTATTGGCTCAAGAATCAAGTCATTTGGAGGTTTAGAGAAGAAGTTATAGTCAAAAGAAGCAAGATTGTTCAGCTGGCAACTACTCTCGGATACACTGCAGGTCACAACTAACAATTGAAAAGCACCGTGTTTTGATGGGACAATTAAACATCAGTCTTGCAATTAAACTCATAGGCATGAGAGGGAAAAATCTTAGGCTTGAGTGAGTCATAGGTGTGAGGGTGAGAAGTCACGAGCGTGAGAGATACAGACAAAACTTGGGTGAGAGCATACTAGTCAGACCTGTCTCATTTTTTCACTCAATCTTTCTCAATTCAATTCAGATGGCTATGATTTTTGGTGGAGAGGTAGAGCAATGTGTTATGAGTCTAATGGTTCAAGTCTCATATCATTTGGAGATCGAACAAAGAAGATATAGTCAAAAACCCATCGGATGTTCATCAGTTAACAACTTGAATTGCACGATGGCGACTTTCACCTTTGAAACACCAAAGTCGCTATCGTGCATTTGCACGATAACCTTAAATAGCAAATGCACGATAGCGACTTTTGCCTTTAACCCATGTACGATAGCGACTTTCATCTTTAAATCATCAAAATCACTATCCAACTTGAAACCTTCACAACTTTTGAACCAGAACTCTAAAAATTTCAAACTTTATATCAATAGAAAGCTGAAAGAAATATCTACAACTTTCATAAAGACAATTTTGCCAAAATCGTCCTAGATCAATATAGTTTAATCATGGAAGTTCAAATCACAATTTTACCTCTCTTTTCTCTTTTCTTTGTTTCTTCTCAACCAACTTCTCTAATGTGTCTTCCTTCACTAAATCCGACACTTCAATTTTCATTTCTAACTTTCTACTCCATTTCCATTCAACTCATTCACAACACATTCACAGTACCACTAAATATGAAATTTTACTCTACATCATTGAAAACCAAATATCTGTTATTCATCCTCTTTATGTTCTACATTTCCCTTCCACTGCTGAAATTTTCATCTCCATTATCACTTTCATTTCATCTCAACTTTTCTGTACATTATTTTTTCCAACATTCACTTTAAATAGACTTCTCATCTCTAAACATCATCATACACCTATCCTTTAACTCTAAAATTCATTTTTTTATTCATCTCTAATTTGTCTCTAAATTTCACAATCATTCTCTAAAAAATTACTGAAGTCGACTTCCAACCATACATCAATTTACTTGCCAAATTGGCATTTTTCCTATTACAATAATATCCTACATTTTCGGACATTATTCCAATAATTCACCAAAATTCAAATTAACAATTACACTTACCAATTAAATTTCCTATACAATAGATTCATAATTCTCAACAATATCACATTACAATTCAATTATACCCGGAATGTCAATGAGTGCATGCATAGTCATTTTAAATGTGTGCAGAATATCCAAAATTTTCGTGCATGTATGCTAACAATATGTATGAGTATGAAAAATGCATTTTTCTTAATCTCTCATTGATTTCACATGTACCTTACTTTTGGATTCTAACTCTTAATATGGGGGTGGCATGTTATATATGGTATGCTAGTCTTTCTATGTTCTATTAATTTCCATTCTTAATAGAATAATGACTACAAACAAATTAGGGATAATACATAAATGCAATATGAATGCATAATTATAATCTCATCATTATTTCATTTGCAATGTATAAATATCATATAAACTTTGTCATATACATCTAAATTTGTATAAGATAAAGAATGGCTTTAAACTATTTTATTACTAAACATTAACCAACCGATTGGTTATAGGGCATAAACCAATAATCTTTTTTTGGTAAATCAGTAAATTAAATAAATAAGAGTTATGTATAAATCAAAAGATTACCTATGATGCAAATCTCTTTCCTATACCAAAAGGAATAACCTTACCTAAAGATATGAGGAACCCTATAAAAATTGTTCCTTATGATCACATCAAACGACAACTGCAAGTCTATACATATCTACTAACCAAGATGACCTTATAGAAAAGTCACATCTTACCAAAACACAACCATTTATAGACTAACATTATAAAGCAATAAAGTAAAATAGTCAAGCATTCCTCTACAAAGCCAGTACTTTGGGTCAACACATCATAAGTTGAAGAATCTTAACTGTGTTATTCTAATTTGCTAAACAATGTGGGATCTTCTTTGCTTAGGTGATGAGGAATGGCCCTTGCCCCTCGCTTCTTGCATCCATCTTGTCCTTGAGACCTCTGTCGAATGCTTGCACAACTCTCACCCAACCTTCCTTGGTAAAACTCGTAAGGGTCCTTCTGGATTTTTAAGAAACCAAACAGAGGAGTAGGGGATCTCCTACTGTTAAGAAGTGGAATTAGAATAACCTCTATTTTAATCCTCTCTTTTACTGCGAGGGAGGGTCCATTGCCGAAGGAGTTCCCCCTGCTGCTTGCAACACGATGCTTCTAAGACTATTGCTTTAAGGCTTTTTAGAGATTGAAGCATTCCTTGAATCTGGTGTCTCCATTTTTGTAGATACCGAAGAGGGATAGATTTCCCTCCAATTTTTTGAACCTAAAATCAAACCTGCAAACATTACATTAGAAAAAATAAAACACTCCAACAATTACCTTCTCTCGGTGTTTGAGCTGAGTTATTCCATAACTTGAAAGATCACTTTAGTGTTGATGCTCCCAACTTCCAAAACTTTATCTTTGAAGGTTCGATGGTTTCTTTCAGTCCAAAGGTTATACAAAACAATAGAAAGGAGGATGATAAAAATATTGAGATCACTGTTTCTAAAATTTGTTGGCTAGTTGAACCAATGTAAAATGGATTGAAGGTTTGTTAGGTTAGGAAGGTAGATTTGAAAGTGGTTAAGATAGTGTAACCAAGCTGTTTTAGAGTAAGAACATTAAAAGAACAAGTGATCAATAATCTCGTTATCCAAGGCACACAAAGAGTAGTGATTTGGGATGTGAAAGTAAAGGAGTTTATCCCTTGTTTGCAGCTTATTAAGAAAGGCTAACCACAGTATGAAGGAATACTTAGGGCTATTTCTTTTATGCCAAACCAGTTTATGCCAAGGAACACACTGATTTAGAGGTCTCATGGAATTATAAGTCAAAGCATTTGTATAAGTTTTTGATGAGCTTACTAGCCATTCCAATTTATCAAGTCATGAACAATCTGGTTGATACAGTAGAGGCTTTATAGTATGTATGGTCTCGATTATTGCCTCTTGCTAGCACTACACATTATTTCCGATTATACATCGGACACTCTTGCTATCATAGGTAGCTCCGACCCATTGATCACTTTGGGGGTTGAGAGATCCTTCAAGATCCCTCTAGGATGCCAAAGATCCTGCCATAAGAAAGTAGAATTCCCATTTCCTATCATAAATCTAAATTGGTTCCCAATTAGATCCCTAACATATAAAAGCTTTCTCCAACTCCATGAACTATAGTTGGTAGTAGGGCACTCCAGAAATTTTTCCTTTTAAGAATTATAGTGTGCACCCACTTAACCCACATAGCTTCACTATCATTAAACAGAACCCAGATTCTTTTTCCTATCAGCACATTATTCCAAGTAGACAAATGCTTAATACTTAAACCACCCTCATTCTTGGGTCTACATAGATCATTCCATTTAACCTTTGCATGAGCTTTTGACACCACCTTTCCGGACCACAAGAAATTCCTAAGTTTTGCCTCTGTTTCTTTAGTAATGGAAGAAGGGAGAATGAAATGACTAGACCAATACACCTGAAAAGTAGAGAGGACAGAAATAACTAATTGAAGTCTACCAGTATAGGAGAATGTTTTATGGGTCCATTTGTTAACTCTGTATCAATTTTTTCCAATAAGGTTATACAATCCCTCTTAGACAAATGACCTGTTAAAAGAGGTACCCCCAGGTATCGAATGGGAAGGTGACCTCTTTTAAGACCTGATATTATTTCCATTTGATGGGCCATATAGTCCATATCAGGAAATAAAAAGAACTGACTCTTGGAAAGGTTCATGTCCATGCCAAACAAATTAGAAAAGGTGCGCATGCAATTAAGTAAAGTTTAGACCAACACCAAATCAACATGGCTAAACAACGAAAGATCACCAGCAAACAAGAGATGGGTGAGTTTAACTGTTTTACACCTCCAATGATATTTAAAGGATTTACTACCAGCTATAGAAGCATTCAGGCTCCTTGAGAGCACCTCCTTATAGATAATAAAGAGAAATGGAGATAAAGGATCCCCTTGTCTTAAGCATGACTTTCCTCGAAAAAATTTTGAGGGGGACCCATTAATCAATATAGAATAAGAAGGCGAGGCTATACACTCTTCAATCCACTTAATGAACTTAAGAAAACCTACTACTAGCACATTCAGGAGGAAATCCCATTGAATTGAGTCATAGGCTTTTTCTAAATCCACTTTAAAAGCACATCTCCTATGATTATTAGAAAGGTGGTAAATCTTGAAAATCTCTTGAGCCAACAAGATATTATCCCCTATTCGACGATTCTTAATGAATGCACTTTAGTTTGGGCTGATAATGTAAGGGAGTAACTCTCTAAGCCTATTTGCAAAGATTTTTGCAATCACCTTATAAATCATGTTATAGCAAGAGATTGGCCTATAATCAACCACTGTGGAAGGATGATCTTTCTTAGGAACAAGAGAAATAAAAGTAGAGTTAAGCCCTTTGAGTAGTCTTCCATGTTGGAAAAAGTATTGGATGGCCCTAGTAACTTCCTCCCTAATAATATGTCAAGTATGCTTAAAGAAAAAATCATTAAACCCATCCGACCCAAGGGCCATATTCGTGTTAAAAGAGTTGAAAACATCCCTAATCTCTTAAGTTGAGACTTCAACAATAAGGTTATTTTTAAGATTATCAGGAATCGAATAAGGGAAAAATCTTTTTCACATACTCTTTAGAGGGGAGAAGGTCTTTCTTATTCCCAATAATGCTCTAAAAAAAACCTCGGAAATGTTTTTGAATCTCTTCAAAAACAACAATCTTATGGCCATTTCCCACTATTAATGAATGAATTTTGTATCTGTTCCTATTTGACAAGATAGAATTGTGAAAGAATTTAGTGTTCCTAACCCCCTCTCTGAGATATTTAATACGGGAAGATTATTTATAGAATGACTCTTGATCATCTAAAGCTCTAATCAAGTTATTAATGGCTTCAGTTTCCTTGGCAACCAGTTGAGGCCTATTAGGCAAAAGTCTCATTTAATCTTAGATATTATTAATAACCGCTTGAAAAGTATCAACTCTAACATTCACATCCCCTACCTTAACAGAGTTAAGTAATTTGAACGCATTTTTAACCACTTTAAGCTTGGACACCACACAGAACATAGAAGTCCCTTAGACAGGAGAAGTTTAAGCATCTTCTACTATTTGAAGGAAATTAGGCTGTGAGACTAGGAAGTTGGAAAACCTGAATGGTGAAGATCTCTTTTGCATGCTTGCTAAAGACCTAATCACTACTGGAGAGTGATCTGAAATGTTAGGATTATGAATTACACCATAAGATCTAGGAAACTAAGAACTCCAGGCTGAATTGATAAGGGCTCTATGTAACTTTCTAGCTATGAAGAGGTCACCAAATTGCTCGTTGTTCCACATAAAACTAGGACCGCTAAAATTTAAATCATACAATGCACAATCCTCAACACACTTCCTAAAGTCACTCATTCCATTAATAGTCGAGGAACTTATAGGCTCTGCCTCATGAGAAAACAGTATAGCATTAAAGTTCCCCACAATAATCCAAGGTTGATTACCAACAATAAGTTTGATATTAGAAAGAGCAGACCAGAGATTCTTCCTATGATTATAATTGTTCGACCCATACATACATGTCACTAAAAAGGTTGAAGTACTGTTCATAGGAGTTACCTCCAAATGAATAAGTTGATCATTAGTAATTTGAGGAGAACAAAAGAAACATTCCAGATTCCAAGTTATCACTAACCTAGCATTTGAAGCTTGATCTAAATTACTACAACAATGCCATCTAGGAAGCAAATAAGATCACACATTATTCAAAAAGGAAAGCGACTTAATCCTAGATTCAATCAAGCAAACAAAAGACATCGACAACCTCTTAAGATAAGCATTCAATCTAATTGTTTTTTTTAGTTGTTAAAAAACCCTAGCATTCCAAAAAACTTAAGCCATATCACAAAACAAAACTAAAGACCTACTACTTTTGTTTCCTCCTAGATTTCCTACTCTTCCTCAAAGTAAAATACCCCTCTGCCCCTTTTAGAAGACCCAGACTCTGAGAATCAATAATTGGAACCAATTCAGATTTAGGAGAACAAAGGTGATTACCTGCTTGACTCACAGCAAGAAGGTCAGTATCCTCAAGGTATCCTTTTGAATCATCTAGCTTCTGTTGAGCCTTTCTTTGTTCAATTAGGATTCCAAAAGGTCTGCTCTCATTAGCACTTTGTATTGCCATCTCACAAGCTTGGTCATTCTGTTTAATTCCTTTGCCCTTACTTTATTTAGTTAGAATTTCAGAATCTCTACTCTCCTTATGATTTTGTTGTGTCATCTCAGAGACTTGTTCCTGTTCAATCCTCATTTAATGGTTTATACTATTTGGTATAGATTCCTTCACCTTATCCAACTCTTGTTGTAACCCAGTCTTAAACAGGTGCCCTGTAGGTGTCCATTCCTTCTTCTATAAATGATGCTCAGGCCTCCATTCATACTCGATCTTTATTTCCTTAAAGGTTACTTTCCCTTTTTCATTATAAGTGACCAACTGGAAAGATGAAGGCCAACTCCTCTGTAGATCTAACTCCACACACATTCTGGCATACACAATCCTAGACATCCTAGCTGTCTGAGTATCCATAAGAAGCAGGTGTCCCATTGAAATAGCTATTCTGCCCAAACCCTCATTATTCTAGTATTCAAAAAGGTATGTTATGGAACCTAGTCCACACCGGGGCATATCTAACCTCTTCCTATTCCCCCGCACTAAAGCACCATTTTCATAAGAATAAGGGTTTTCTTTTTATATGCCAAGGGCCCTTCTCTATAGCTGAATTCATACCAATCTTTGAATCAAAACAAGAAATTGTTCAAACTAGTAATTAAGGTTTCAGTTAGTCCAAAAGCTAACCAGGATTTAGATAGGGCTCTCTGAACCACAGGATATGCAGGGCACTTGCCAATGAAGAATCCTATCAGAGCATGTCGGAACTGAGCTGTTCCTTTCTTTTCTAACTCTAGTGGAGGAATGACAAAGATCTAATCATCCTTAATCTCAGGGGGGAAGTAGGTCAAAGCCTTAGCATTTGAGGAGTACTCCACTAATTCAGAGACTACTAACTTCCAAGTTCTCGGTTTCTCCAAAGTTTTTATAACATCTGGGTTTACGGAAGATTTTGGTTCCATAGGATTCGACGACTATTTATGTACAGAAATGCCTACATCTATTGAATTTTTGGCTGGGGAAGGAAATCGAATGTTTGGATCTAAGTTTTGGGTGCGATTAGGGTTAGAGGAAGGGGTCGATTGGGAGGGTCTAGGTGAAGGGACAGATATTGGGGCGAGAGGTAATCGAGATGGAGAAGATGATGATGAAGAAGCCATGGAGGAAGGAAGTAAACCACCGGCGATCTCAAAAGTTAAATCAATCGTTTAAGTATCTTATACAATATCACCATATGATGATCATGTGATAGCGGCTCTGTCGTTCGATTAAGAAATCGACCTTGGAAACCGGTCAAAATAAATTATTCCAAGATTGCAGCAAGCTGAACCTCGGGTCGTCTCTCACTTGGAACCGTGGGAAATTGATTTTTAAAACTAGCCTAAAGTTGAATTATGCAATTAAAGCAATTAAAAAGGGGGTTTTGTTTGATTGATTAAAATTAAAGAAAAGCAAAGTATAAAAGA
>JANZLH020000156.1:1392870-1403865 GCA_026770325.2 Erythroxylum fimbriatum | reverse complement strand
CAAAAATCCTAGTCGCTACTTTTGATTAAAAGAATTGAACGTCAACCTTTTTAATCTAGCGATTGATTGAATAAAAATACAAACTAGTTGCGCACCTAGCTGTCAAATTAAACAATCAAATAATGACCCAAAAAAATAATTGATACTTGACTAATAAATCGATTGAAATAAAGAACAAAATCTCACAACATGCAAAATTCAATAACTAGGATTCCGTAAACCAAGAAATAAAAATTTAGTTACCTAACATCATAATTTTCCTATCTATTCCAACTGTCACTGGCTTTGGGACTGTCGCTATCATCCTTCCTTGTTTGCTATCTATCGCCGTCTTCTCTATTCTTCTCTAACGCAGCTTTATTTCTCTTTTGAATTGTCCCAGCTCACTGTTCTCTCTTGCAACGCCGCCATCCCTCACTTGCGCTGCCTCCTGTACTGTTGCGTTCTCTTTTTCCAATTAAAAGCCTCTTTTTGTTGTTCACGCCTCCGAACCCTCATGCCCACTATTGCGTGAATTCTTTTTTAATTCCCTTTGCTAAACGACATGCCACTGGGTCACTTTGCTCTTCCCCCACTGTTGCGTCCTTTCACCAATTAAAAACTTGCTCTCCAACGTCCACGTTTTGGTGTCTTGACAATTAAATTGCCACTCTTCCAACCTTGCTGCTTGTGCGTCGTCGTTCCCCTTGCTAGGTGATGTCCACTTGGCTTTTAATTTATTTGTTGCATGCTCCTCTCTAGCGTTACCTCTTGTATTTGTGCCTTGTTTCCCAAATTAAACGCATTGCTTTAAAATTCCACACAAGCCCCTCTCTGATATTTTACGCAGCCCTCACTTTAAAAGAACCCCAAAACCTCTAGCCTTCCAAACATCTACACTTTATGCTATGATTTTATATTCTTTTTCCCTCATGTGTTGCTTGATGTCATTTTAATGAATGGCCAAAATGTCTGCATTTTGGGTTGAGTCGTTTTCTTTAAACTTCCAATCTGCTGCGTTTCAAGCTTTTAGATGTTGCACGAGGCCATGTCTAATTAGGATCAACGTCTAGTTTAGCTCTTTTTGTCCCAAAATCACTGCAGTTCTTTCTGTTTAGTTTCAAAATACACCTTGACATAAAATAAGATTAATTTCCATTAAGTATAACTTCAAACCTCAAGAATAAAGAAAATTAACACACAAAAAGATAGAAAATAAAGACACTAACAATCGACTTAACTAAATTTGTGTGATTTGGATAAGCAAACTCATGATCATATGAATTTAAAGGCAAGCTTAGGAATAACATATAAGATATATTTTGACAAAAGTCGTCACTTAACGGATCTATACATAAGATGTAATTGATAAAGTTGTTATTTATATAATTTAACTTTAGTTGGATTGTTGAGCAAATTCAAGATCAACTAAAATTGAATAGGATCCTAACCCACTAGAAAAATTAAAGTAATCTTTTCAAATAGTAATAATAGCTATTATTTTGAATAAAATAGTAGGAGTAACCAAATATATGATTAAAGTTCTAATCTCATTTGGTAGTTATGGCATATAATTAATTACTTATTTTTCTTACATTTATATTTTGTTTTAAGTGGAATTTACCTTGTTTTGTATAGTTGATAATAAGTTAGTGAACCAAATTTCTTGGACAAGGGTTATGTTTAAGAAGAGTTCTCAAAGTGAGAAAATAAAATTATATTCCTATTAAGTTATTTTGCTATAATCCCTGTTGAGAATTCGACGATAAATTTTTAAGATATGTTAAAAATCATATATATATATATATATATGCAAAATTTATTAACATTTTGAGTTGACTAATGTTTAATAACTTTGATGACAACATGTAAGGTGTATATCAACACCATGATAGCAAGATGCAAGAGGTTGAATAAAGGAGAGCTGAAAGGTATAGTACCTTATTGGAATTGTTCAGTAAAAGGCATGTAATATAGTAAGATAACAGTTTTCATAGGATCAAAAATGATTCCATGAAATTTCTTGCCTATATGAGATATGATAGAGATCATATGTAGTTCCATTTCATACTTATGAGTATTTGATATTGAATTTAGATTTAACATTATTATAATGTTCAAAGCATGATAAGAAATAGATTGTTAAGTAAAAGTAGTTGATCCAATTTTATACAAGTAGTTTGTATGTGTTGGATCAAAGGAGACTTATGTTTAACATAAATGGTAAGAAAATAAAGTTGGATAACTGAGAATATCCTTTTATGCCATGTTGGTTAAATCAATATAACGAGAATCAGAAAGTTATATACAAAGATATGTATATCCTTTTGATTATGAATAGTATGAAATTTATGAAACTTGTCAAATTGAAGAATAATCAAATCAATGTTTGATGAAAGGATGATGGTTGTATTGATTGTTAATTTATGCATGTGATGTATTGGATGGAATGACAATTCATAAAAGTTTAATACTTATATTTCATTAGATTACTAATGACCTTATGTGATATAGTCATATGTGTTAAATGAAATAATGATTTAAAATTTTGAAAAGTTCACATTGTTTAAATCTAATCAGAAATTAAACATTGCAAATGCTGAAACATTTTGATGAGATAGATTTGTTGGATTTTAAATTTTTGGTTATCTATAGGAAATGAGATTATCTGGTGAATACCTTCACAATAAAATTTCATAGCAGTATGATTTTATATAAAAGAAAAATAAAATATGATATATTGTATGATGCAATATTATTTCTTCTATAATTATACCTAGTAAAATGACTTACCAACTATAGTTCCGATTAAATCAATTAGTAAGATTTCATATTATATATGAAATGCTAAGTCTTTGAAAGAGTCAAATTTAATGATTTAAGGATGCGATGCTTGGTTAAACATACATTATCCATTAAGTTTAGAACTAAATTGGATAATAAAAGGTTATAATATATCCAAAAGGTTTCGATTAAATTGGATAATCTTACATACCTATTGAATAAATTGTTTGTTTCAATGTATACTTATAGGAGAATGGTTCTCAAGATAAGTAGTAGGAGAAAAATGAAATTTGAAAAGTTCAAATCTCATGACAATGCATCCAATTGGAACTAATGGCTTTATTAATGTAACATCCTGTTATCCCATGTCAAGGGTTAGAACCTAGAATAGTGTACATGAGAGATTATTGAGAAGTTAGAAAGAGCATTTCATGCTCATTCATAATATAACATACACACACATGTGAATATTAATCATTGCACACATTAAAATTATTATACATGCATTCATTGACATTTTTTGTATAATTAATTTATAAATGTGATTATATTGAGAATTGTGGATTATACGTATTGAAAATTGATTTGGTGATAAGGATTGTTGATATAGAATTTTTGGTGAAATTTAGGAAACTTCTAAAATTTTAGGTATTTTTAGACTAAGAAAAATGCCAATTGGCAGGACAATTAATAAATGGTAGTTAGAAATAAGAGTCAAATGGCAGTGGAAATTTTGATAAATGACTTTGGGATTTATTGACAAGTGTCATCCAAAATTGGGAGACAATTGGAGTAGAAATTGGACATGTGACAAGCATCAAGTGTCACTTGCCACATCTTTACCCCCCGAGGCTCAATAAGAGAACCTAGTTTAAACCTACAGAGATTGAACATGTGACAAGCATCAAGTGTCACCTGCCAAGCCACATCTTTACCCCACGATTCTCTTAATTACTTGGAAGACTATTAAATTGTCTTGAATCTTGCTTTCTTCTTCTTCTTCTTCTTCGTGGCTATCTTCTTCACCTTCTTTATGAATTTTATCACCAATCTCCATTCAAGTCGAACCTAGCTCTCTCATCTTTCATTTGCTACTCTCACCTTGTTGTCTTCTTCATTTGCCACAAGAAAACCTAAACCTCCCAACCATGATGTTGTATGTGGGTTGTATGAGAAGTTAGGGCTTCTTGATGTTCTTGCAGAGTTTGAATATTTTGATGCTAAATCAAGTAATTTATGATTTAATCATCATAGGTAGTGTTAAATGAAACTAATATGATGAGTAATTTGAGATTGATGACTTGATCATGAAATTATATGTGTGAATAGTGAGTGATGAAATGTGTATATAAATGTCTTGTTTCTAAATATAAGATGATTAACCTTTCATAAGTTGTTATAGAGATGAGTTTGAAATAGAAAGATCATTGAAGATGGCGTAGGAAAAAAGTGCAAAGTGCAGAAAAATTTGATAGGTAAATAGATTTTTCATGTTCTATTTTCAATGTTTATTAACGTGGATCTCTTTGGGTGTTTTGGAGATGAAATAAAATGAGTCTAGAGCAAAAGAAAGGAAGTAATTTAGTGTTTTGAAATGAGAAGAATTAAGGTGATATTTAGAAATGAAAAGATTGTGAGATTAGAGTTGAGCATGTGCAGAAATTTAGTGATGAATATATATGTATGTAGATGTTCTGCTTTTGGTATTATGATCAAACATAGAATATGATTTGTTTGTGATTGAAATTGAGCTTAAATGGAAATATAAATGAAGTTGAAATAATGAGGACATAAGCTAGAAATGATAGACTAAGCAAAAGAGATGAACTAAGATGAAAATAATGATGAAATGTGTTGGAATATGTTACACGGAGTGTTTTCACTGAACATGCATCTGTATTTTAGCCATATCATGATCTGTAGATATCCCAATGGGATTATTTTAGGTTTATATTGAACTAGAGACAAATGGCTATAGTTTTGATGAAGGAATTGAATTTGAATTCTGTCTTTTAGGGTTTCAAATTTTGTCTTGAAGTTGGGTACAGTGTGCTGTCGCGCTTTGGGAATAGTCTGTAGTATTTTAGGCATAACATGTAGAATACTGAACCAAAATACATGAAATTAGTTTCATTAGAACCTTAAGACATAAAGGAACAAGTTTTTAGAAGAATATATTGCCTAAATACCCCATTTTATTTGTCAAAATGACCATGCAAGATTGATCCGAAAATCTATTTTGAGAAAAGCTGGATTGATGCTTAAATCAGGGATCATCAAGTAGTGCACCACCGTGCACAAGCACAATCATGACAAAGAGGAAACATTAGGTAGTGTACTATTATGCACAAGCACGATCGTGAGAGAGAAGGTGCACTACTATTTGACAGCTTTCAACACTCTTCACTCTTTCGACCATAACTCCTTCTCCTGACCTCCAATTGACTTGAAATTTGAACCAGAAGCTCTTCAAACATTGTCCTTCCTCTCTACAATAATTCATTATCAGATGAATTTACTAAAAAAGGATTGGTAAATGATTGATTGATGATGTTATAATAATCAAGTGTATTAAGCCATGAACCTTAGTGCATGATTGAATAATGAATTTAGAATAAATTTGTATTATTGAAGTGTAAACCTAAGTTCAAATTGGACATTTATGAGTTTTGAAGTATGAATGATCATAAGATGCGAATAAAGGAAACATACACGGGATTTTCATTGAGCTTGCATTGTACATAATCCATATTTACATATGTGCATAAGTGAGTACTTATATAATTGTGATGTGTGTAAATGTGTGTTGCATGATATAGAAGAACAATTAGAGCGCCAACATCCAGACATTGCCTAGACTTCGAGGAAATAGCTATTTGGAGCAAACTGTGAGTAACCTAGATGGTCTCACTATAATTATTTGTTTTTTTAATTATGTATTGAATTATTATGTAATGTGTATGTAGTAATTCCAGACATTGAATGTCCGAGGCGTTTGATGCATGAATAACATTGGAAGTTCTCATTGAATGTGAATTTGACTGAATATGTGATTTCTCAACTTAAATATTGAATGCCGGACCAAGGTCCGTTGACAAATGTGAATGATATTGTGAATGTGATTGATTAAACACAATGATTGATTGAATATGTATGGTGCATTGCATTACATGAATGCATGAAACATAAAGGAAATTGTGACCCGAGTCACCAGTAAAAAGAGCTTAAAGCTCAGAACGTGCTAAGAGCCTCTGGTTTAATATGTAAAATGAGTCCTGTATCCCGAACAGATAAGGGGCAATATCCACAACGGATAAGGGACAGTGAAAAAGGCACCCAGTCATAGCAACGAAATAAACGAATGTGAGTCTTATGAGCATTGCATATGCACTTGATGTATGTACGAATTGAATGATTGTAATGTATTATTGAATTATGTTGAATGAGAAATCTGAAAATTGTGTACAAGGTGTTGTGTGATGCTACATGATGATACTTGAAATGATGTGAACTATGTGATTGCGTGGATTGTGTGTTATGTGATATGAGCGAACCATGGAGGATGGTTAACTCACGGAGTTTGGAAAGCTCACCAAAAATTGTACATTGACTTTTCAAGTTCGAGAGAGACAATATAGCTTTTAGGTCAATTTAGAAGAGAACAAGTGCTGGTTTTGGAAAGAAGACATGACTCAAAGATTAGTCAACTGGGATTGAGGGATTTAGATAGAATTTTGTATAGTTCGTCATTCTTGTAGCATGTAGCATATTTTTTAATAGAGCTGTAAACTCTGATAGCTCTTTGATATTGTATATAAGGACGAAGTATGTAATGCTACAATGTATATTGGTTTTATGAAATGAAAATGAGGAATTGGGTTTTTAAATATTGTGATAATTACATTTTAAATGATGATGCC
This sequence comes from Erythroxylum fimbriatum, assembly GCA_026770325.2. Lineage (NCBI taxonomy): Eukaryota > Viridiplantae > Streptophyta > Magnoliopsida > Malpighiales > Erythroxylaceae > Erythroxylum > Erythroxylum fimbriatum. The sequence continues at coordinate 1,397,182 of JANZLH020000156.1, read as the reverse complement.
ATAATTAAGTTAGTGACGTGACTACTCTAGCATGCCACCCGGTACGTACTCGAATATCCTTCAGAATGTCGAGTATATGTCCTGTGAGAGTGGGGTGCTCCAATGGGTGGTATCAAAGCATGGCTGGCATCAATAGGGATATATAGGAATATTAGACATGAAATTGTTGGAGTTATATAAATATAGTGCCCTGGAAAGCAAGTGTATTTACTTATAACTTAATTTTCTTCCAATTACTTTTGTAATGAAAATATTTATTATTAATAAAACAAAAGAGTTTAGTTTTTATGAGCATTATATATCTAGTCATAAGGTATCGAGATTATTTTATAAGTAATATACATATACATAGAGATGTATGGGAAACATGTATGTTATAAGAATCTAAAACGATGGATTCACAGTTAAATAATCAAGTTGGTCGCTTGATTATGATTTAGACTATAGTGTTGCGATTTATCTCCGTGCAAGGAAAAGAGTTTACTTTAAGGGAATGATGAGTTTCATATCATGATAGTAGTTGACTATCTCTAATGGCTCTCTTAAATGAATCTGGAATCAAGTATGTTTTTAAAGAATAAAGTAGGTCATTACTTTAATCTTAAAACATATACCTTAGCATTCTTTTATTACGAACCACAATCTTGATGAGTGGTGAACTCATATATGTTTCATTATAATTATTGAAATGATCGGATGGATTTTTACAGAGTATCAATCCAGTGTCTGCATGTTGGAATTATTAACTGAAATATGTATCAGGGAACATTCATTAAAATAAAGAGTTTATAGTGATATCATCACTTCTAGATGTTTTATGGAGATTGGTGTTTAAACTGGTGCCAGTAGTTTGATCGACTAGCTACCCATCAGGTCTTAACACCAAGATGTGATCTTGTGTGATAATCACCATATATAGTAAAACGGGATATCTAGAAGAAAAAACCAACATAAGGCCAAAACGATAGTTTTACCCTTTACTGTGCAGATGGTTATAATATGGTTCATATTAGAGTTTGCAATTGGACATCCTATTTGAAACATATGTTCTCATAATATTTAGTAATTCAAGAGTTCAACTAATTGTCTTTAGTGGAATGACATTTAGTTAATAAGCTAGAATTAATTACGATAAGATTAAATTAATTCCAGGCTTATTGGGGCTTGAATTATATAAGTCCAATTAGATTCCCCATTTGGCTTCTAGGAAGGTTATGAAGCAAAGTAAGAAATATAAATAGAGGTTTTAAAGCTTATAATTGAATGTTGGGCTTAGACTAATTAATTGGTAATTACAAGCCCAAATGAACATTTAGAAATGGGCTAAACTTTGGTTTAATTTGATTAATTAAATTATAACTAACTTATTAAAGATAAATGGAGAAAGAATTTTGTTTTTATTAGGCTGAATGTGCAGCTGCACATTTAACATTGATTTGCTATATTAAAGAAGGGTTTAACATGCTTTATCATCATTAAATGGAGTGATGATGTTATCCTTAAATGGTTTAATGGTTATCTTTTAATGATTACATGTAACCTTTTAGCATTCATTGGATTATAGAAGAAAGAGGAACATTTGATGGACTATCTTCCTTCCTTCATCACAAAACAGAAATTGATATGTCTCATTTAGGTTAATAGTCTTTTCATATGGCCATCTTAAAGACAAATGAGAAGAGTCTCATTTATTGGCTTCTTTATGATCGATTAAAGAAGGAAGGGATGCATTTGATGCAAATCTCTTCTTTCCTTTGAGCTTAACCGAAATTGAGAAGGTGTGAGAATGTGTTCACATTGTTTTGACTCTCTCTCTCCTATCTTGCATGGTATAGTAAAAAATTGCATGAGAGGTGTCTCACTTTTGGCTTCCTTCTTCTAAGGCAAAATCTCTAAGTTTTCTTCTCCTTTCCCACCAAAGGATCTTGTTAACCAAGTTGTCCAAAAAGAACAAGTGGTAGCTCGGATTGCTCGAGGATACAATATTGAGAAGTGGATATAATAAGGTGAAGAGGATACATCACCTAGGAAAGAATACATTGCCGAGGATAGGATAGCACAGCAAGGAGTTAAAGCTGTAATGAAGGAGTCAGTAATATTTTTCATCTTATGATTATGCAACTAATTTTCCTAATACTGTATCATGATATGCATGTTGATTTGGTCATATTGCTTCCACTACAATTTTGATTTCTAAAAAGTTTTGAAATCTACAGTTTCATCCAAATTGTGCATGCTTTATTTTTCCGATCCAACACAAAATTCTGTAATATTGAAGATGGAGCAACCATGGATCGCATAGAACTATAGGTAATGGTTTTGGTGTGTCCTTTGGTGTATTGGCAAAGTTTCGGTTTTATGAAAACCAAGGTGTTGGAATTTTGTTTTAACAAATTTTTAGTTTTGTGAAAACCAAAGTGCTGGAATTTTTCTTTTAACAAAGTTTCGATTTGATGAAATACAAGTGCTGGAATGTTTTTTTTTACTGTCGGATTTACCAAAAACAAGTGCTGGAATTTTTTTTCAAAGTAACAAAATTCAGTTTTATGAAAATGCCATTACACATTTTTTAACCGAATGGGCTGGGTCATGTGGATGAAGAGTTCGAAGCGGAAGATCTAAGTCCAAGAAGAAATTTTTAGGCCTAAAAGCGTTGTAATTTTATTTATGTTCTAAGATGGACAATCAAATGTGGCCTATTAGTTCATGAGAAGAATGGATAAATGGATGGAAATAGTATGTGATTGTATGCCATTTAGAAATGTGCCAACCTAAGGCTTTATCATGCATTCATTATGTATGAGATATATAATGAAACAATATAGGATGGATAATAACTTGCATCTAAACAAGATGGTATTTATTAAAACTTAAACACCAAAAAAATTGAGTGGGAGAGGATGCTCTTGTGAGAATCCACAGTCCCCATATGATGGCCCATTTGCATGTAGTAAAGTGTGACTTCCCGCCGGAGGACATGAATCCTAGATTTTGCATGCTTTGGGTCTCCATAAGGATAAGTCCACTCATTGGTAGCAAATATGACCTCCCACCGAGGCATGCTTTGCAAGTACCTTTAGTTGATGAATCAAATGGTTACACAGGCATGCTTTGCAAGTACCTTTAGAAATGCAATTGCATATTCATGCATTATGTGACATACATATCTCATGAAAAATGAATTTGTTGCACATTAAATTATTTGTACATGCATCCATTGACTTTCCCGGTATATTTGGTCATACTTGCGAACGGTTTGAAAATTGTGGGTTTTTTATCTCGAAAATGTATTTGGAGAGTGACTTATTGTTTTTGTAATTTTGGGGAATTTTAGGAAATTTTTCTGAAATTTTTTGGGGGTAAATCTCGGACTAGGAAAAATGCTGAGTGGCAGACCAACCGATAACTGGTAGTAAAAGTTACTGTCTATGGTATTGAATTTTGGACATATGGTTATAGGAATTTTTGACAAGTGCAATTTATGGGAAATTGGGCTTGAAATTGATTAATTGAGAAGGATTTGTTAGGAGCTTGACACATAGCAACTTAATAGCCATGTATTTAATTAGTTTAATCCCTAAGTTGTCATTTAATTGAAGCTCTCCTTGCCTCCTTCACGACACCCTCTTTTCTAAAGCTATTGGAGTTGTATTTTGAGGTGATTTTTCTTCTCTTCTTCGTGGTCTTCTCTCCCTCCTCTTCATGTGTTATGATCTTCTCCAATTTTAGCCTAGTTTTCATCTCTTCCTAATTTCTTTTCATCTTGCTTTTCTTGCTTACCATCAAAAACCTCTCTCTACCCCCTTTGGAGATGATGATCGTTGGTTGATGGATGAAGATAGGTTTTGGTAGTTTCCTTGGAGAACTTGAACATTAAGTGGCTTGATCAAGTAAGTTTTGTGTTATATGTTATGGATTAGGTAATATTGGAACTAGCATGATGAGGATGTGATGATTGAGTTTTGCTTTTGAAAGGGTTGTGTATGTGTTTTAATTGATGCTCATAGCTATTCATGTTTGTGTTTTGAGTATGTATATTGAGTTTAATTCATGGAAATGTTTAGAGGGAGAGAGTTAGAGAGTTGAAATGATGTGTTAAAGGAGGGATTGGATGAATATATATATATATATGTGTGTGTATGCCCTGTTTTGAGTATTGCTAAATTATGGATTCTGACTTGTTTGTGCATGGTTCATTGAGTGAAAGTAAGTAGAGAATGATGAGGAAAGTAATAGAAAAGATGATCTATGTATAGAAGGTATAAGATGAGTTTGATGGTTAGAATGAATATTGGGAAATCTGGAAATTTTG
>JANZLH020000156.1:1372557-1384166 GCA_026770325.2 Erythroxylum fimbriatum | reverse complement strand
GAAATCATTGGCCAAGGTGAAATGATGTTTTATAAAGAGTTTACAAATATCATTAATTGAATCGATAGCTAATGGCAGATAACTAATATGATTAGACTCAAATTAGAGTAGACATTAATTTCATGCTTTATGTCTAATCGGAGCATTGTATGTGAAAGGATTGAATTATACGGAAAAATTATACACGGAAAGGTTAGTCAAAACCACTTTGACATTCCTAAATATTTGGATGGTCATGATGCGTTGCTAGACGCCAATCTTGATCTATGATTATAAAATGTTTAATTGGAGAATTAAAGATAAATTAAAAGGAGTTTTAATTTATCTAATTTTAATTATGAATTAAAATCAAATTTTATAATCATTGCTAACATATTTGGGAACCTAATGGGTCTCACATAAAGAATGTGTTGAAGAGAGCAAAGTTAATTTAATCAAGTTGGACTTGATTGTAAAGTTTGAGAAACTTTGTTATTAAATATGAGATATTTAATAAATAAGGATCAATATGAGATATTGAATCTTATAAGGGAATAATTGGTATTTAATTAGATTAATTGTAATTCTAATTAAAGTTTATTTGAAATTAGAATTTAATTTCAATCAAATTACTAAAACGTCTAAATCTTATTATAAATAGGCTTAAGCTCTATGGAGCTAGCACTTCATGCTTAACTCTCTCTATAAAAGTTACAGAGTTCTCTCAGCCTGTTTTGTGGATATTGTTAGAGGCCAGACACTTGTACGGCTATGGTGGTTGAGACGGATCGCTTTATTATGATTTGTTAATCATTTTATAGAATTAAATAGATCTTGATTTTTGGAAAATCAAAAGTCACGAAAAATTTTCGTGATTATTCCTCTACGGTCGGAATCGGATCCCAACCCGGTTTCCCAACATAGAGGCCCAAAGGACTATTCTTTTCCAATTACTAACTCCCCGTGGTATTCTGAATCTATTTTAGATTTCTTGCAAAAGTGATTGGGAGAAACGGCGAGTACATGGGGTATGTTGTCCACGTAGCTTGCAGTCTTATATAATATATTGATTTCTTTTATCCTATCCAAAGTGTTTAGCTTTTCGTGGAAAGCCAACCAAAAGATGAATAATGCTTTTGTCAGGTTGCTTTTGTGCTAAGAAAATTTATACCATGTCACTTTGCTGGATGCTTTAAAGAAGAGATTAAAAAAGGAATTGTTGGTGACACTATACCTCATACATATGACAAAATCTTCATAATTTTGATTGGGGAGGTAATTTGGCATACTTTTCATGTATCATGAGAACCCTTTTTAGTTATAGCTCCATCTATTTTGTTGAATAATCACCTCTACTTTGACATTCTTAAGGAACAAGTTATTGGTCTTTGGTAGCTAGGAAGCCTATATAATGGGACACAATTGTGCCAATTGTATAATCAAAGCCAAGTTAAGTTTTCATTCTCAATTATGTACTTTTATATAACTACAAATTGAATTTCTAATATTGAGTGTATGGAGAAGTGTCTAAAAAGTTTCCGACCTTGGTTTCATTTTCTAGAAATTTAACCCTCTAAGGTAATTTATCTGTATCCACTAAACCTATAAAGATTACTTATCCCTGAATATCTTGCAACTTATTAATGGCCTTTAATGATAGGTGTGATTTATAATGTGATTTCTAGGTTGAAGAGTGCATTTTAAAGTATTTTCTTAAGTGTTAATCATATATTTAGGACTTAGATTTATGTCCTTTTTAGTGTTTTTGTGTGTTTTGTTTGATTATTGATGATTAGGACAAGAATTTGATCTTCACACATTCTTTAGGGGATATTTAATGTGATTTGATGATAAGTAGAGATAAAAAATTTTAAGAAAAGATGACGAAGAAGCTGGGAAAAGGAAGCACTCGTGCATGATGGAGAGTTGAAGACTTTCTATCACGATAGTGATAGAGAGTGCATGGAGCAACTAGTGCATGATCGTGCAAGAGAATTTTCTAAGTTGTGATATTTTTATATTTTGGTCATTCGGGGCTATGTTTAGAACAAAACTAGTGGAAAAACCCCTTAGAAAGAACCTAGAAGGATTAAGCATTATAAAAGGAAAAGAAAAACAAAAAATAGGTGATTGGGAAACAAAAAAGAAGAGATCAAAGAAAGCAAATTCCTGAAAAACAATGCTGCAGATTTTTCTAGTTCAAGGACAAGAAAAAAGAAGACATCCAAAATTCAAACTTCTTTTCTTTTCTTTTCTTCCTTATTATTTCTAAATGTTAATAATGAATCAAATAGAATATATGATTTTACTTATGGATTGCTAAACTTATTAATCTCTTGTATTGTTTGTTAAACTTTACATTATTAATTTAATAGAGATATGCCTTCTGGTGTTGATCATTTTATATTTGATCTAAATCAAGAGGTTAGACTGAATTATCTATATTACGTTGTGTCACGCGAGTTGGTGTTGTAATAAACCTATAAACATCATATTAATAGGTAATTGAAAAGAGATCTTAATTGTTTATTATTTACCCTTAGGATTGCTTTAAATATGATTAGATAGTTAGGAAGAGTTTTTATAAATCGAGAGGTCATAATTCAATTCTTATCTATTTTAACTGGGATTAATTAGTTAGAACTTGAGAAGGGTAATCATAATTATTGGATATCTAGGGTGGTCAAGTATTCTTAAATCAAGAAGGTGAAGTGAAACAAAATAAGGATAGAAGTAATTCCTAAGTTTTTAGCATTGATTAATTAACCAATTCACTATTGCTTGTTTAGTTATTCAATTATTAATTTCCTTTAGTTTAGTTTATTTTCTAATTATTTTATTATATTGTTAACCTTAAACAAAGTGTTACAAGAGTTATTAGGTGACTAATACAATCCTCATAGGGATAATACCTTTATACTATAAGATATGATTTGTATATTTGCAGTCTTGATAAATTTAAATTAAACTTCAACATTTAGGTTGGTATACTTGCTCTAATTTGACTTTAGATTGGCTCTTAGATAAGTTTTCCCTAACCATAGAAAGTTCTTTAGTAGTTTTTTTCGATTGATATGATGATGCTTGAAGGAAGGGATAGATGAGAACTCTAGTACATGTAGAGGTTTTTAAAGATTAAACATATTAATTGCAATCTTCAAGCATATAGTTAGGGAGTTACTGTCCCAATATCTTACTTTTTTTGCAAATTAGATACAAGAGACGTTGGCATTCCTTATATGAGGTCCTCTTGATTATGATGGAACCCTAAGTAATTTATTATTTTCTTGTTGTGTTTTTAAACTAATATTATATGATAATGAAGCTACCTAATTGGAAACTCTAGTATAAATAATGATGCAGCTCTCATTATTTTTATTAATAGGTTAAATAGAATAGAGAACATCTATAGGGAGGGTAGGAGAGTTATAATAAACCTTGATTTATACCACAGAACATCAGAAGATAATCAATAAAGTAAAGTTAGTAGATTATGAGTTTTTTTACATTTCCTGCTATAAATTAAATTTTGATCCTTCTTAATGTTTTTGGTTGTGATTCTTGAAAGTGCTTATATATAGCTGATGAACAGATGTAAGAAAATGGGTCTCCTTGTCTTAGGCCCCTTGTACTCTTGAAGGTATGTGTAGGATCCTAGTTAATAGATGATAACACATTACTACAACCATTCTAAATAGACACTTAGGAATCCAAATGCTTACATGGTAATAAAGAGGAAGTTCTAGTTAACAAAATTGAATGCTCTTTGGAATCTATTTTCAATGCATAAATTTTACGTCTCTTATACTGGTAATTCTTAAATTGTTATTATGCTAGTAGAAAATTATCACTAATGATTCTCCTCTTAATGAGTGCTCTTTGATCTTATTGATAATGCTTAGTAAGACTTGTTGAAAATTAAAGGTTAGCATTTTGTAGAAGATTTTGTAAATGATATTACAACTTATAATTGGTATATAATCTTGGATATAATATGAGTTAGATGTTTTAAGGAATATGAAATTAAGGGTCTTATTTAAAATTTTTGTAGTTTCCTATTAATGAAAAGCTTCAAGATGGCTTTTGGTGTAAACCCCAAAAAGACGATGTCTTAAAACGCATAATGAGTAAGAACAAATTTTACCATAAGAAAGCCAAACCAAGTTATGCATAATGAAAATTCGGACTCAAACTTATGAAGAAGCATAAACCAAATTTAAAAAGAAGGATATATATGCTACACTTAAGAAATAGATGAGCAGGAGAGTGATAAGTCGAGTTTCTATAAGATTGAATTAATTTTAATAATTTTAAAAGTTCAGTAAAGAACATAAGAGAAGTTTTCTCTTAATTTTCATAAAATTTCAAGCCTAATTTTTTAGTATAATAACATGCCTATATATAGGCTCCTTTGCAGTTCCTAAGAATAGGGGAACAATTAAGTCTTTTGTATGCCCAAGAATACCTAAAAACACAAATATTGCCTAGAAACTCAAATAATACCTATAAACTGAAATAAGTATAGAAGTTCAAATAATTTTTTTCCTAAAAACTCAAATAACGATGCCTAGAAACTCAATCTACTTAGAAAATCCATACAAGGTAACCAAGGTGTATTGTTCAAGACATTTATGACCTATTTGACTTTAAAAAAGGTCTATTGAGTACTTGAAGCGTGTAAATAACACATTGGCAACCTTTTTCAATCTTCTTTGCTTGTTTTCTATCCTAAAATAACTTATTTGGCCCAAATATCTTGAATAAGTGCTTCCTTAATCTTCTTAGCCTTGATCTCGTAATTAAACCATCTAGAATGCGCAAAGTGTCTTTGGCAACTTTTTGTGCATCATCTCCTTGCTTCTCATTAGCTTCAGGGACTAGATTTCCTATTAAGGGTAGTGACTTTCATATAAAAGTGGTCTAAGGTTTTGTGCCCTCCAAATTCTATTAGGCTCATAATTTTATTAATGCTTCTTTTATTGAGTAGGGCTTTAAAGAAAACGCTAGAGTTTTTGTCCCAATGTTGAAGAAATTGAATCTTAGACTTTTGTATTATTAGGGAGTTGTGAGCTTCAATGGCTTTAGAAAAGGGTGTAATGGCTTTCTTGTTAACTACTTATAAAGATTTGTTTGATGGGTTGGTATACAGACTATTAAGCTTTAGACTAACACACTCTAGAGCTAAAGAAAACCTTCTTTGTATCATTGATATTATTCTTGTTGAGTTATTTAAGCTCTTCTTTGACAACATTTATTTTTCTTAAAACAAATAAAGGCTTTGTAACCTGTTATATTGGTCATCAATCTATTCATAACTGCTTCTTAAAAACTCTTTGTGTTAATAAGGAAATTGTTAAATTTGAAAGGAGATTTCTTCTTTACTTGAGTGGCGTATAATCTGAATTTGATCGGTGAGTGATATAAATAATACGGTGAGTTAAAGTGTGCTTTTCTTAATAAGGTGAATTAAAGTTCTTAGCAATCCATGTTGAGTTAGTTAAAGTTCTATCAAACTTATTCTTAATTAACCAATATCTCACTTATTTTTTAATCCAAGTGAAACAGTTACCATCATACAAAAGGTTTGTGACTTCTTTTTGAAACATGTAATATTTGAGTTTGTGAAGTTATTTTTCTTTGAGTTTTTGGAATTTTGCTTTAGATGAGTATAATATAATAGAAGTTATAAAGGATTAGGTCTTACATATTTCTACCAATATATATTAGATCTTTCTAAAGAGTTTCTATTTATAAGGCACGATTGTGAACACAAATAAAAGTTATATGAATTTTAGTGTCATTATAGGGTGTTACAACTGCATATGATTAGTTGGCTTATTGTAACAAGGGAGGAGAATCAAATCTACTTGTGGCTTATAAGTTAATGATTTTTCCATTTATATTAGCATTGTGTTTGGTGATTTGCTTCCAATTCCTATATAAAAACTAGATTCCCTTCCTAATTTTCTTATCTTGTTTTGAGGAGACCAAACCTAAACGGTTTGATAATCTTTAGATAATATTAATTAGCCATTTTTAAGGCTATTGAGGCCCCTTATATTACAAGATGTGAAATCCATTTAGAGATTGAGTTGGAGATAAACTGATCCTTTTTCTAGCACTCCTTCCAGGAAATCTTATAAAAGAGACAAGATTTATTAATTTGTTTAAAGATGCAAAAAGAGATAAAGCTGAGGTTTACGGAGAGTTTGGTGCCTTTCTAGGAGTTTAGTAACCTCCAATGATAAAGTCTTAATGTAAGATACTTCCTTTAGGGTAAGAAGCTAGGAGCTACTAGGGGGATTCTTAGGTTATAGAGTAGTAGGGACCTAAGGTATAAGGTTTGTCTTAAGAGCTAAGCTAGTTGCTAGATCAGGGATAAAGACAATTTTTTGTGCTTCCCTTTTTAGGAGCTATATGGTCTGAAGCTTTGAGGGAGGATTCTAATGTTAGGGGGATTGTAGTTTTTCATAGGTTAAAGGCCATCTAAGTTTTGAGGTGTTAAGTTTGTTTTTGGAGCTAAACTACTATCCATCTGCAAATTCACCTAATATAAAGCTACAAACTTTTTATATAATCAGTCTTAAAACCCTTATAAACCTAAAAAGGATTATTATTTCCTTCCAAAATTTTGGGGAAAAAATGTAATAATGTGAAAGCTATAGTTTTCTCTCTCTGTATGATTAAAATGAGTGCTCAAAATAATATGAAAGTAAGTAAAGGAGTAAGGGAGTAAAAGGAGAACATTATAATTATTATGTGCAAAAGCATTAAAACATAGGAGAAAACTATGAGACCATAGGTTCAATAAAACTTTAACTATATTAAAGTAGAATTATAATGATAATCTCTCTCTCATAATTTTATGAAATGTAAATACTTAAGTATGATAGATATGGACAACTTCTCAAACTTCTTAACTCTAAGTAGATTTCTCTTTTGGTTGAAATGAAGTGATGAAATGTATCTTTTTTCCTCTACTTATAAAGGGCTTGTGAAGTCTTTCAAAGTTCTTCAATTAATTTTAGAGACTTCTAATGTTTGAAAATTAATTTTCCTATGTATGACCGACCTTTGAAATTCTCAATAATGTAATTGTAAAACTAATTAATATCTATTGACAAAAAATTATGGAGGTGATTGATATTTGCTTTATACCAATAATTAAATTAACCATAGCTGTATAACATAGCTGTAGCTAGCACAAGCAAGTACATGTCAATCCTACAAAAACAGTAAGTATTAATAATTACCCTTCTCTTATTATCTAGCCTACAAATTGGATGTTTGGTTTTTAATTAAAAATAAAACTTAAAAAAAACTAAACTTGGAAACAATAGTGAATGTAGAAGAAGATTAAGGAAATTACTTAGAAGAATTAATATCAAAGATTAGAGTCTAGGTGATGAATCCCCCTAAAAATCATTAAATAATTAATCTTTTATTATGTAATTATTTCATTGATTATTGGACCATGGAAAGTCCTGTCTTATGTTAATAACTCTCTTGAGACTACTAACAACTAATCCATATGTTGAATAACAAAAATTGTTCTAGTTGAAATCTTTAGGATTGCATTATCGATTTATGAATTTCACTTTTAGGTTTTATCCTAATCCAGAGGATTTATGTCGACCTATCTTTAAGTTTGGAACCAACTCCTTTCTATTATGGTAGATTTATTCATACAAATGATTTCTCAATCTTAATTATATGGAATCAAATTATGCACTAATACTTCAGATATATTTGAACAAGTATAAAAAAAATAATTGAGTCATAATAAATTGATCAAAATAATTGCATTGAATAAAAGATTAAGACATATTATATCACAAATTGGGGTTCATCGCACCTAGAAAATAAAAAAGCATTTAGTCACTCATAATAAAAGACAAAATCAAATATAAACATGCATGACAAAGAGTTCATAATTCTAAATCTCGCTTTCTCTTCTATTGGATCTTCTTACAATTTTGGATTTGATGTAGCATTCTTCTTGATCTCTTTTGATGTTAACTTCGTGTTTTCCTCATCTCTGGATCAAATCACTTCTCTGGATGTTTCACATCTCAAGTCTGCTACTAAATTTGTCTCTCTTCTATTTGACTCTGTTCACGTTCTTTTATAGTAAAATTTAGGGTTCTAAGACATACATGTTGTGTCTAAATCTATTAAATTTATCTTGCATTTATATCTTGATTTTGGTTACAAATTGTTGCGATTTACTTCAAATTTGATATGAATTGAGTGAAAATGTCATGGATGTTGCATGAATGCGAATGGAGTGTCTTGTAAATGTTGCGTGAAAAATTAGAAGAATTATGCATGAAAGAATGAAATGGGACGTGAATAATGCATGTAATCAATTTATTTAAGCATGCATTGAGTCACAACCGTGACTATGGAAGTCATAGGTGTGACAATGGGATGCACACTCGTGAACCCCTCATGCACACTTGTGACAACATTTTCTTTAATTGACCTAAACATTAATGTCATCTGCAAGGTTGAGGGCCTGAAAATGTAAACCTAAAATCACACTACAAATAGAAAGAAAAGAGAGGTTGGCGGCACACACATATTTGGGGGCTCTTATCATTACTATTCTTTTGTGGATGTTATTGCTTCTTATGTTCTAAGATATAAAGCTCCTTTACTTGATGACTATAGAGATAATCTTCTATGCAACTCAATTTGTGAAATAAAAAGTTCTGTAATTGAAAAAAGAATGACTTGGTCAAACTTATGGGTGTTTAATCATATGTAACGGTTGGACATATAGAAGACATAATCCTATTATTTATTTTGTTGTTTATTCTACTAACATGACGATGTTTTTAAAGTCCATTGATGTGTCTAGTTTTCTAAGAATTATTGATACTCTGCATGAGATCTTTGATGAAGTTGTGAATGAAGTTAAGCTTGAAAACATTGTACATTTTATCACTAATAATGATGTTTCTTATAAAGTAGATGTAGAAAGATTACAAAGTAGGTATAGTAAGATTACAAAGTAGGTATAATTCTTTATATTGGACTTCTTGTACTACACATTACATTAACCTAATGTTAAAAAAATATAAGAGATACTAGATACTTTCCTATTATTGATGAAAATGTTTCAAAAGCAAGAAAAGTGACTAAATTCATGTATATTGTGTCTAAGTTTTGAATTTAATCATGAAGGGTTTCAACAATAGTAGGAATTTGAGTCGTTCTGCCATTACAAGTTTTACAACTACTTTCTTATCAGTTTTGTGTGTTCTAATGAAGAAGGAGCTGAAACAAATATTTATAAATGATAAATAAGTTACATATCAACATGCTAGGTCTAATACTGGAATAGAGATTTCCAAAATTATACTTAAAGTTCGTAAACTTTTGACTCAATTCCAATCCTTCATTCAAGTTTATAAGCTTTTGGTGAGATCACTTCTATGATGAATAGAGAGGGAAAAGAAGGCAATCAAGACCAATCTAGAAAATAGATCTTCCTTATATACACTTTATCTATAATAGCCATTTTCCAAAACTTACTGAGGGTTAGAGTCTAAGACTTTTGAGTCATATCATTTTAGAATTAATAAAGTACATTTCATTCATATACATATTGTTAGCATACACACACAAATCATGATTTAATAAACATTGCAAAGATTGTGAGTTCACTCAATTGACATGTTCTAGGGTATGAAAGGCTTAAAATGATTATGATATGATTGTGTATTGTTTAGGTCTTGAATTTTAGTCTGATGAATTATAATTAGTAATTTGGAGTTAATTGTTACAATTGGAAAATTGATGAATTAAAATGTACATTTAGTCTAGAAAAAATATCAAGTGATAAGACAAGTTGACACATGAAAAATTAGGATGACTAAACCTATAAAATGAGTGACATTAGGCATAAAAAAATTAAATGACTAATAGCAGTATTGATTGAGTGACAAATGGGCTAGGATATTGGTGACATTTGGTAGCCATATAAGAGGACTTGTGGCTTATCTCCTTGGATGACATGTGTCCTTTTAAAACAAGGACACCTTGCACCAAAAGGCTTAAGCAAATGTAGAGTCACTCATCTTTCCTGAAGTTTCTACTGCATGCTTTCTTCCCCTTTCCTCTCACCATTGAAACACCCACACCCTCACATCTCTTTGTTTTGCCTACATTTTTGTTCAATTACCACACAAAAATTCATATTTTTACCCTTCATAAAGATAGTTAAAGAACCAGATCATTGTTGTACGTGTTACTATCTTTTTATCTTTGCTAAAAACCCATTCTACTCCCACTTTATATTTATATGATCTTGCATGTTTGTAAGGCAAAGTAGACTTGATAATTGAGGAGGCAATTGAGTTGATCAAGTAAGTGAAAGACTGATCTCTTATGATATATGTTAATAGAACTTAATGATGACTGAATTAGAGATGGATTGGTTGTGATATTGGAGTGAAATGAGTGCTAGAAAATGATGCATCAATGATAGTTTATGTTCTGTTTTTGAATGCATGAAAGATAATGGTTTATGAGCTTCCAAATGAATGATTTTGAGTTAGAATTGGAGATGAAATTGATAAGGAATTGAAGTATAATTAATTAAGGTATACTTGAGTTATAATTGATGCACTGTTATGAAGGTGTTTTGAATTTGGTATGAAGGTGCTTCAATATGGAAAATTAAGGGAAAAAGGATAGTGCACAATCGTGGCACTCATCCCGTGATTGTGGCCAGATGCACCAGCAGCTTCTGTCACGATCGTGGCCAAAGCTTTGAAATGATAATTTTAGTTTTGTGAAATTGTTGAACCAAATGAGGATAAGTCACTCTACATGGGTGCATTTGAACTTGATTAAGGATTGAAATGAACTTAGATTATTGCTTGATTAATTGGTTAAGGGTTTGAAAAGTTTAGGTTGTTAATTGATGTCATTACTTAAGGAATGAATTATCTTAATGTCAATGTATTTAAATCTAGAAATTATGAGTTTTTAAAGGAATAAAGGTGTTCTTATGAATGCAAATATGATCCAAAGGATATGAGTAAGGTGTATTTGGTATGAATGAATGAGAATTGGGAAATTGTGTGAATGTATATTGCTATAAAAGGTTGATGAATGTATGATTGATGAATTTAGAGAAATCAAACTTATTAAAGGTATAATCCTTAAAATGGTAATATAAAAGCTATAATAATTTAATGGCCAAGATTTGTAAAGAAGAATACATACCCAGAAAGGTCAATTGAGCATGTATTGAACATGACACATATACATATGCATGATTGTATATTCATATGATTGAACAAATTAGTGATTGAACTATGTGTGTATTGCATGATTATAGACGCACAAGTTGATCAACAACATCCAGACATTGCTGGATCATTAAAGCAATAGCTTTTTTGGAGTGTACTGCGAGTTAACCTAGATGTGTAAACTCAATTATATGTGCTTCTGTTTGAACTATCTTTGTAATATGGAATGTGTAAATAAATGAATGATGAATGTCGGACTTTGATCCGAAAAGTTTGTTATATGGCATGCGTGTTAAGTCAGAATTTTGACTTCACGTATAAGAAGATTTTGATGACAAACAAACATGAGTCAGAATGAAAAAGAAG
>JANZLH020000156.1:1342659-1365209 GCA_026770325.2 Erythroxylum fimbriatum | reverse complement strand
CTCAAATAGCACATTAAACACAATCATTTCAATTCTTGCATTTTTTTTCTTTCCTTTGTACATGAATAATTCACCCCAAAATTCTCCTTTAATTGTCATTTAATAATTTTACATTTCAATCAAGGATCGGGGTCCAACATCTTAAGTCAACTGACAACTAATCCTAAGGTTTCCAACTGAATTACTTAGGTTAAAGTTTATAGGATTGCGTTGTTGGTTTATGAGTCCCTCTGTTAGGTTTGACCCTAGTCCGGAAGATTTATGTCATCCTATCTCTAGGGTTGCAATCAACTCCTTCTAATTATGGTAGATCTATTCAAACCTAAGATTTATCAATCTTTACACATGAAATCAAATTATAATCTAATATTCTTGGGTCTATTAGAATATAAATAAAAATGTAATCAAATCAAAATATAACAATCAAACCAACTGTATTAATAAAAGAATCAAATCATATCAAAGTATTAGTTTAGGGTTCATCTAACCTAAATACTAACAACATATTTAGTTACAAATTATCGAACACAAAATCAAACATATATGAAAAGAAATTCAAATTGAAAATTATGGGTTCATAATTCTAAATCTCCCTGACTGTCTTCTATCAAATACTTTTGTGATGTGGAGGTTTGATTTTGTGTTCTAATGGATCTTTCGATGAATTCCTTGTGTTTTATGCCTCTCTGGATCAAAATTGTCCCTTGAGACCAATCTCCACCTTTAGAATCACCTCTTAATGTCTACTTCCTATTCAAGGCTCCATTCATGTCCTTTTAAAATTCTAAGGTTTTGTTCGATGCACGATCTTGTGCACTACTGTGCATCACCAAGTTCTCTTAAAATTGTGAAACAACATAGCCCAGGAGATGTGCACAAACTGATGCTTGGTTGTACGTCGAATCTTTATTTTATGTCGCGTTTTCATTCAAATTCTTCTCCTTTAAATTTGTGAAGACAATTATACTCTGTGAACACAATTGGAGGAAATTAAGTACCAAAAATATAACAAAAGTATCAAATATCAAACAAAAACACATTAAATATAAGGTAAAATTATAGTCAAATTTGCATCTATCAATATCCCCACACTTAAGCTTTTGCTTGTCCTCAAGAAAATTGTAATCAAAATTATAAATTTTACAGCATCAATCCATCACCAATTTCAATATATCCATTCATACTACACATCATCATATCATATTGAATCAAATTAGCATACAATTATAGTCAAGTTATCCTAAAATTAACTTCTTAGGAAATATTAACGGTAATCACATCAACAATCGCATTAAAATCAAAAGCATATCTCTTTACACCCTCACTAGGATTTCACTCAATGCAGTCAAGTGTTTAGGGTGGAAAGTATCAAAACTCTCAATCAATGAATAGTAAAATCCTTACCATATGCTTGCAATAAAATCACATCTCCCCCACTTATGTTTAAACTACAAACAAAAATCCAAATGTCTTCATAAAATTTGTAATGAGGCTTAGATACGATATGATTGGGATAATGACAAGGGATAATTTGAAGGAAATTTACTACACAATATGTTTCAAGACTTGTTTATAAATACGCAAAGGTCCTTTCAATGTAATTTCATTGGTACTATATATTTTTTCTTTTTTTTACTTTTCTCTTTTTTATGAACACAATAGTTCGAGCATTCAATACCACAATTAAAGAAATGACAAACCTTTCGAGAATTTCAAGTCTCAAATAAAAAAATAATGTAAATAACCTTCAAGGTTCAAAACAATAAAAAGGTCTTCAAAAAAAGATAAGGGTTAATATGTAGGTTAAATCATTAAAGATGGCTAAGGCTCAACTTAGCTATTCCTGAAGGTAAATTTAAGGGTGTGGTAATTTTCAAATAAGTAGGCTAAAACAAGTTGTTTAATCTAAGTGTCTTCATCATGTCAATCCTTTTAATTTAACAAATATGATCTAAATATGCATCATAAAAGCATGTTCTAGAATCATCCTACTACACATTGAAAACACACATGAAAAAAATAACAAGAGCTAAAAAAATTTTAAAAATTTTGCTCTTTGGCTCAAAAGATCATAAAAAAGATGGGTATTATGTGTGTAAATAATATGCAATAATAGTCAACTTGATGATTTCAATGAATACTAAAAAAATGACATAGAAAAATAATTTTATTATAACCATCATCCTTTTGCATACCAATTGAATCAATATTCAACAATGAAACATAGTATTGATGGACATATTTCATTCAATTCAGAATATCAATTAAATCAAGTTTATAATAAGCTTGAAAAAATTGTTAAAAATTCAATAAACCCTGTCCCCACACTTAAAGTTATACATTGTCCCTAATGTACACAATACAAGTATAGATAAAAGTGAGAGGGTTTCTTAGTACTTACCTAATTGTGATGATTTCCTTATTCATTTCCATCCAATAGTGAACTACATCCTTGCAAAATATAAAAGAAAAGGATAAAAAGGACAAAAGAAATAGATAACACAATAAAATTATGTACTAACACACAAAATAAAATCAAAACGAAATAAAATTGAAACTTATCCTAATTCATGGGTTGCCTCCTGATAATTTCATATTGCATTGTGTTTCTGTAGGTAATTTAGTTTGTATTTAGTTGTTAATTTGATTTTTTAGTGCGTGTTTAGGTAGAATTATGTTAGTTAGTAAATATTTGTGTTTTAAGCATTTTGTGGGTTAGA
Source organism: Erythroxylum fimbriatum (assembly GCA_026770325.2). Lineage (NCBI taxonomy): Eukaryota > Viridiplantae > Streptophyta > Magnoliopsida > Malpighiales > Erythroxylaceae > Erythroxylum > Erythroxylum fimbriatum. The sequence continues at coordinate 1,362,489 of JANZLH020000156.1, read as the reverse complement.
GTATGCTTTTGAGCTTCAATTTTATATATTTGAGGTGCCTTGATGAGTTTGTTAGTGTTTCAGACCAAGTATTGAAGAACGGAGAAGGGTCAGACCCAAAACTAGGGCCACGATAGTGACAGAATCGGATGCAAGGGGCCACGATAGTGACAGAATCGGATGCAAGGGGCCACGATCGTGCCATGTTATGCCACAATCGTGACAAAGAATCAAACAACAGGGCTACGATCGTGGCACTATGCGACAGAACACGCTCACAACCTTCTTGACTTGAGCTTTCGAGGGAATTTTTGGACCTTTCGGACCCGAAAAAGGCCCTAGGGTTGCCCAAATTAGAAAAGCCTATAAAAGGCATTATGATGAAACCCTAAGAGAGCCTCCATTTTTGCTACATTTGAAAAACCTTCAAGAAAGAAGAGACAATAGGAAAAAGAGGAGAGAGAGGAGTTGTAATATCCCATTACTTGTGGGGAGGCTAGAATAGTAAATATGAGTGATTACTGAGAGATTAGAAATGCATTGCATGCTCATGCATAATATAATATACACATACACGTGAATATTGGATTTTTGCACATGAAAATAATTGTACATGCATTCATAGATAATTTCGGGTATAATTGAATTAAGTTGTGATATTATTGAGAATTTTGAATATATTATATTGGAAATTTTATTGGTTAGTGTAATTGTTATATTTTCTAATTTTGGTAAATTTTAGGAATAATTTCAGAAATTATTGATTATTATGGAGATAATTGGAGTGTAAGGATGAGAGTTATGGGAACTAGTTCAAAAAGAACTTAGTTAGAGTCTTAGATATTACATAAGTGACAAGTGTCACTGACTTAGTTAAGTTACTTTTTTATAATTTTATTAGAAAGTAAGTTATGTTCTTTTGGGAGTTGAAAGACTAAGTACTCTATCTTAGTTACCTTCTTGTAGCCATCTTCTTCAAGTTTCTTCTAATACACAGAGTTTTTCATCAAACATCCTCCAAGAGTTAACTTTGTTTTCCCTTATCTTCTACCACTCATACTTTTTTATTTGTTCCTTCTGCCCTAAGAAAAAATATATATTTATAACCGAAGCTTGTCATACTATACCATGGTGTACATGAATTGCATGGAGTTTAGGGCTTCATGATAGTTGAAGATCTTGGAGTTTTATCAAGTAAGTGTTGTGTAAATCTTTTAGAGTTGTTGATTTATGAGATAAATTCAATGAATTAACTGTCATTTGCATGATCATGAAATTAACGATCATCTTCATGAACACTATGTAAATGAGATGAAAAATCTGGATATAATTTTATTTAGCATTTGATGGCTATTTGTGATCAGATAATGTAGAAATGATTTTCTTGGAGTTGAATGATATTAGAAAACATGTATAATTAGGTGTAGAAACAATTTGAAGAAAACAGAAGTGAAGGCTCTGTGTTTCACTATAAACGTAAGTGTTGAGTATTTTTAAGGATGAGAACAAAATGAATTTTTGAGTTAAGGAATAAGTATGTGGTGATGTCTGGGAAGGAAAATGAATGATCTAAAATAAAGATGAGGAATAAATGAAAAATATGCAAAAGTTGAAGGTGCAGAAAAATGAGAGTGAAATAGTGTAGTAAAGTGGAGTTCTGCGTGGGTGAAGTTTTTTAGTTCTTTTGATGACTTTTGTGAAAACTTGGATTTTAGAATTTTGTTCATGAATGATGAGTATAATAAGGGATGAGAAGATTGTTTAAAGTGTATGTTAGGAAGAAAAAATAGAGAATGTACAACAAGGTTGAAGAGCAGAGAATGTGAAATGCAGAACATAAAGAGTTACATAACTGATATCTGGTTTTTGAGGATTTAGAGATTTTTAAGTAAACTTGCTTATTTAGGGGTACTGTGAATGTGTTGTGAATGAGTTGAATGGAAATAGAGTAGAAATAGAAAAAAAATGAAGATTGAGGTGTAGGAGTTAGTGGGAGAAGAAGCACAGTGAATGAAGAAGAGAAGTTAGAAAAGTTAGTATTGATCTGAAAATTCCTTGATTAAACTGTGCTGATCTAAGAAGATTTTGACAAAATTGTCTTCACGAAAGTTGTAGATCATTCTTTTATCTTTCCATTGATATAAATTTTGTAATTTTTGGAGTTCTGAATCAAAAGATATGGAGGTTTGCACGATCGCGACTTTGAAGGTTTAAGGGTGATGAGTATAGCTCAGTTTTTTGGCAATATCTTCTTCTTCTGACCTCCAAATGACATGATACAGAGACCATTGGACTCGGAAGACATTGCTCTACCTCTCCATCAAAAATTATAGCCATTTGAAATGAATTGAGAGAGTTCTAGTGAAAAATGTGGGATGATCTGATTGAGTATGTTCTCCAACTTTTTGTCCTTATTTGTCACATCGTGATTTTTTTCCTCACATTTGTGACTTTTCTCCCTCACCCCCTATGAGTTTAATTGCAATACTGATGTTTATTTGTCACATCAAGTCACTGTGCTCTTCAATAGTAACCGTGACTTGATTTTGGTCTGAACACCTGAGAGCAGTTGCAAACTGAATAGTCTTATTTCTTTTAACCATAACTTCTTTTCTAGACGTACAAATGAGATGATTTTTGATTTAGAGTAAACTAGAGACATAGGTATACATATCATATGAAGCAGTTGAATTGTAATTCAAACTCTAAGATGTCCAATTTTGGGATGGAAGTTGTGTAAAGTATACTGTTTTAGAATAAGAATAGTCCGAATATTTTTTAGGTATATCTTACAAATTATTGAATCAAATTGAATGATTTTGGTGTCAATAGAAACTTAAGATATGAGAAAACAATTTTCTAGAAGAGAGTATGGCCAAATTACTTTATTTTCATTGTCTAAATGATCAAGAATAGTAGACCCTAAATTCAGTTTTTTGGAAAAATCTGAAAGTGATTCAATAAGCTATGAATTGTGATTTCAATGGTTTTATTGAGGTATAAGTATACCTCAAAGTATAAATTATACTTAGGTGAGATTTTATATGGGATTGATTTTGTGAAGAAACTAATGGATTAATACCAGGGGTTGACATGAACATACATTGTATATATTTCATCACATACATGTGCATTATTAAACACTTATAATTGTAAAAATTGTGATATATGTGTATATTATTTGATATAGAGGAGCAACTGGAATGTCAACCTCTAGACATGGCCAAAATTTTCAGGCATTAGCTTTAGAAGCAACTTATGAGTAACCTAGACGATCTCACTCAATTAAATGTTTACTTGTTTTATATTATATTTGAACTGTCGAATGAATGTGTTTTGATTGTTGAATTCCGGACATTGAAGGTCCAATGATTGTGACATATGAATGAGATATTGAAGTGTTGCTTATATGTGAATACAATGATCTATGTGCTTCATGACATGATTGATTGTGACATATGCATTCCATATATGAATGCACAATCATATAATGGCAGTTATGACCAGGGTAGCCACCGAAAAAGAGCTTAAAGCTCATATTGTGAAAAAGAGCCTCGAGCTTAGAAAGTAATTAAGAGTCTAAGGCTCACTGTATAAAATGAGTCCTGCATCCCCATCGGATAAGGGACAGTTATCAATGAGCCCAGTATCCAAAATGGATACGAGACAGTTTAGATACTCGGTCACAATAATGTAATAATTAGAAAAGAGTCACGTGAGCATTTCATATGCATTTTGTTAGGTATATTGATTGATTGAAATGCAAAATTGCCTATGCTTAAATGAAAAGTGATACGTAATCAATTATGCGAAAATGTGAATATATGTCATGTGAAATGATGTGTTGCATGAATTGAGTGAACCATCGATGATGGCTACCTTATTGAGTTCGCAAAACTCACCAAAATTGCAAAGTTGACATTTCAGGACCGAGAGACAACTCTAGCTACTAAAAGACTCTACCAATAATGTAGATTGGTGATTTGGGAAGTAAAGTCATGGCTCAAAGGTCGGTCAGCTGGATTTTGGACAGATTAGATAGACTTTGAATATTTCCTCTTTCATGTAGCACTTTTGTAGTAGAATTTGATGATGTACTTGTAAGAAATGTTGAAAGACATATTGTAGACCTTTGGGTTTTCTTAATTGAAATGAGGAAATTTTGGATTTTAAAATATTGTGACTTTCTTATGATGCTTATAAGTGAATAAAGTTAAATGATGCCATGTTAAGTGAATGTAGTGATTGAACGTAGCGCATCATTATTGTAGGATATGTACTGGAATGTCCTAAGGGTTTTCTGGTATATACCCTATGGTAAGGGGCGCTACAGGAGTGAGTAGTTGCAGCTGCTGCATTCTTGGGCCATCCCAATCCTTTCTCAGCGACATTTCCATTTCATCTTGTTATTCTTTTCTTTGAATGTATATGATGAATGGGTTTGGATTAGATGATTTTCTAAACTCTTTAGGGATTTTTGAATTGATTTAATGTTAATCTAGTTATCTTTCATGCTTATTGATTGGGTGTTGTGATTAACTACAGTGCTTGAATGTTTCGGTAATAAGCTAAGAGGGTGAATCGAATAAAAATGATTGAGTTGGATTAATGAGAGTTAAGCGACTCAATAGGCCACATGATTAATCAAATCGATAATTTGTACAGAGAGAGATCCCGTATGAAGACCCGATTCTTCATTAGAACACTTAAGAACTAATTAGGTTATGAGATGATCATTAATTGAGAGCTTACACTTTCAATTACTCAGGTTAAAGTTTATAGGATTGCATTATCGATTTATGATTCCCTCTATTAGGTTTGACCCTAATCCGGAAGATTTATGTCATCCTATCTCTAAAGCTGGAATCAACTCCTTCTAATTACAGTAGATATATTCAAACATATGATTTCTTAATATCTTTGTATGAAATCAGATTATGATCTAATATTTCGGGGTTGATTAGAACATAAATAAAACCAGTAATCAGATCACAATAATCAACCAAACCAATTGCATTAATAAAAGAATCAAAACATATGAAAGTATTAACATAAGGTTCATCTATCCTAAATACTAACAGGACGTTTAGTTACATACGATCGAACAAGAAATCAAATATACACTGAAGAAAAAACAAATCGAAAACAATGGGTTCATATTTCTAAATATCCTTGATTGTCTTCTATTGAATACTTTTATGATCTAAAGGTTTTATCTTCTATTCGAATGGATCTTTCGATGAATTCCTTGTGTTTTTCGCTTTTCTGGATCAAAATCGCCCCTTGAGAACGATCTCCACATCTGGAATCGTCTCCTAACATCTGCTCCCTCTTCAAGTCTCCGTTCACGTCTTTTTATAAGAAATTCTATGGTTTTGGTCGATGCAAGGTCTTGTGCATAACTATGCACTAGATCATACATCACCAAATTCTCTGAAAATCGCAAAACTGCACAACTTGGGAGATGTGCACAGCCTGATGCATTGCCATGCATCATTTATGCGCATCAAATCTTCGTTTTATGCCATGTTTTCGTCCAAATTCTTTTCTTTTAAGTCCAGGAAGGCAATTATATTATGTAAACACACTTGAAGCAAATTAAGTACCAAATATACAACAAAAGTATCAAATATCAAGCAAAAAGACATCAAATATGAGGTAAAATTATAGTCAAATATGCATCTATCACCATTATATCCTTGGCCCACGTTAAAGCTCTTGGTAATTTTCTTTTGAAAACAACTATTAGAAACACCATTCTTGTTGCTTATTTAATATTAATAGAAGTGATACTAATTATTAGTATTCATTTGAAGTCACTTGATATTGATAGACTAGGCACAGAAATTAATATGCTTTAAGTACGCATATAAATAAGGTTCTTAGGAGTTAGCTCTTAACCCTTTTTCATATCTTTGTGGGTTCATATATATTGTTAGTATTCATTTGAAGTCACTTGATATTGATAGACTAGGCAAAGAAATTAATATTATTATTATTCATTTGAAGTCACTTGATAATGATAGGCTAGGCAAAGAAATTAATAGGCTTTAAGTACGCACATAAATAAGGTTCTTAGGAGTTAGTTCTTGACCCTTTTATCAACTCATCTCTTTGTTGGTTTACTTAACCAATATATATATATATATATATATTTCTCATAAAAATAATATCTCACATGATGAGAATTGAAAGTGTTAGTGTTATAAGAGAAAGACCTATAAGTGTATAGACTATAAGCATTTTTAGGTTTTCGTGGATGTTGTAAGTGATATAATGCTCTCTTTGTATATATATGGAATTAGAAGATTTCCTATATATGAAAAAGCCTTACATATAAATTGGTAAATGGCATAAGTTTTTTTATAAAAATATGTTCTATATTGAATGGGAGTATATACCACACCTTTATGATTATAATGATATCTATAATGATTATGAGATTATTTCATGTCAATTTGATGATACAGAGACTTATATGAATGAGAAGTCTATTGGATGTTCTTTTGGGATGATCTTTCATAAAAATTATGCTTGTATTTTTTTGTGAACCCTCTAAGTTTAGAGTGCAACTCATATGCGAATGCATGAAATTTTCCTTTACTTGGGATAAAGATGATAATAGATGAATAAGTGACTTTTGTGAATATTTAGAAGATGTAACATGTTTATGTGAAAATTTAGGTTATGTGAAAAGTTAGGTATAGGCTCATCATGTAAATTATTGTTCCAAATAAAAATTATCTTATCATTGGATGTTGCACTTCTATAAGTGAAACTATCGTTAGAGCTCTTTTGGCTTCTAAGTATGTTGTTAAAATTTTCATTTTCTATAATGAATTTAGACTATGATTATTTCATGGCATCAATCTCCTTATTTAATGCCTCATGTTTATGCAATAAATTATTTACTTTATCATTAGCAACAACCACATCTTATGTTTATCATGTTATGCATCACATTTTAATTTCTCATTCTTAATCATGCATACATCTAAAAGTTTTTAAATATGCTTATACTTGAAAGATAGTTTCTTCTTTTTCAGGTTTATGAGGTCTAAACATTCAACTAACTTATTATATGAAAGGTCAACATCATAATCATTATTATTATCATAAGAATTTAAGGAAGAAGATACCTCATTATTATTGGCTATAAAGCGCATACTTACCAATATATTTTTGGATTCCCTATACGGTAACTAATAGTGTTATCTTATATGGCCTTAAGACCTTTCTTTTTATTTCAATTGTTTGTCTTCTTCTTTAAGAACTTCTCAATTTTCTTTTTGAAAAGCTTTATTCATCCTTTTCAATCTTACTTGTGGAGGTCTCCTCATCATCAACTTTCTAATCTTTAGATACTTAAAACACCATTTCTCTTCTTGTTAGAGCTATTTCCTCTTCATGTAATTAATTTATTTGTAATTTTATAAGTAAAGAGTAATCTAATTAGCTATTCTAATGACAAGGGGCTCAAATCTTTGGTTTCTTGTATGGTTGTTACCTTTGTCTCCTAAACTTTGAGTAAAGGACTAAAAACATTCTAACTGATTCAAGATTAGCGTAATCCTACCAAGGCTTTAAAAGTATTAATAATATAAATAAAATTGGTATACATATTAGAAATATAATGATTTTCGCTTATGAAATAGCCAATATCGATGCATCATAAGCTCATTATATAACTTTACTTGAGTTATGCTCTCAAGTGTGATTTCAAGTATATGTCTTATCATATGGACAATTTCACATATAGACACTCAATTTAATTCATTTCTATCTGGGGCACAAAAAGAAATCAACACTTTTTACTCAATACAATGAGTCTTTCACCATTATCATTCCACTCACTTATATCCTTTAGTACCTAAGTCTCCACTTTATATATAACTATTGTATTAGAATATAAGAACTATTTTTTTTAATTCTTCAAAGATCAATTGTTTTAGCTAGAAGAAATTGTTTCATCTTTGTTTTCCAATACATGTAATTGTTACTATCAAATAAAGGGGGTCTACCTTTATTTTGGCTATCTTAACTTAAAAGAGAATCAAATTGTGCTATAATCATTTTTATACAAAATTTTGTTAGAAATTTATATGTAATAAATGAGACCTAGTCTAATTCCAATTATTACTCCCTATATGGCACACTAGAGGAGGGTAAATTATGTGTCTTATTTTTTTACTCTATTTCTAAATTAATACATGAATTGTTCGTGCTAATAAATGATTATGACAATTTCATACAAAATAATCATAAGCAAACACAACAATAACAAAAGATAGTAAAGAAAGATAGACAAAATTGATTATAGTAGTTCATTCAAATAACCATTAGCTCATATTCACTCCCCAAACTCCACTTGGGAGTTCACTATAACTAATACATGAATTGTTTATGCTAATAAATGATTAAGAAACTTTCATACAAAATAATCATAAGCAAACACAACAATAACAAAAGATAGTAAAGAAAGAGAGACAAAAATGATTATAGTAGTTAATTCAAATAACCATTAGCATATATTCACTCCCCAAACTCCACTTAGGAATTCACTATCTTCTTGCTTCAAATGATTGAGAGAAACCCTCCATATATCATCCTCTTTTTCATAGGTGAAGGGAAACCTTTACAAACATTTTGCTTTATCATAAGCGAAGAGTAATCCTATAAAAATCTTGTTTAAGATCAAAAGGAACCTTCACATTTTGTATCCCAATAAATTTTTCTAATTGTAATAGTTACTCAACTATACAACTCAATACATCTCTCTCTTGGTCATTGATAAATAAAAGCTCAATATATGTTATGTCGTATAAACATACACTCTTTAACCTCTTAAAGGTATTAGAAACTCTTTAGTACACCTAAAATTATTTTCATAATTCATATGTGGTCTACTTATATTTATAAAAACCTAAAATAGTTTGTTAAAAATAAAAATAGTCATTACAACGACTAATAATAGCAGTATTAGTTAACCACTTTGGCATATTGGTCGAACAATATAGTCGCAAACTTATTGTACATATTTGCTTAATTGCACTACTGTACTATTCGATTAGTCAATCTAAAACCCTAATATTGGTCACTTAAATTCCCGTGTCGGTTAATAGAACTTCTTAAAACAAGTTTTAAAAATCTTTTCAAATTCTTTCAAAGATCAAAATACATCATTTGACACAACTCGATCTAAAACTATTTCAAAAGTATTTTACTGCATTAAAAGGATTTTCTTTAAAACCTTCTTAAATTTTCTTTTGGTTATGTCAAAGTATATGTAATATGCCTAAGTGTAAATGATCATGCAAGGATGGAGTCTCTTATCTATTGAAATGATCAAGATAAAGTTACAAAAAAGAATTATAATGATTTACTTGAATTTAATGTGTTTAATTCATCTGAACTTATAGTTCTTCACTTGAATTGCATACGTGCTATGCTTTGTCAATTTTCTTCATCTTTTGATTGCTCAATTGTTTCAATTAGGTCTTTTGCTTAATTTACTCTTCTATTGAACTTGATATTTCATATTAACTTACTAATATCACTAAAGATAAAAATATTAGTAGTAACATATTTTATTATCATTAAAATTATAAGTTAGAACATCATTTGTACCAATATAAAAATAAAAAGATGAACTATGACCTACTTTTGTGTTGGCATTTTTCGATTGTTCCTGATCTTTCGAATAGAGTAGCCATTTCTTTTTTTCTTCCCCGAAGCACATAAGCTACTTTTGAAAGGGAAGTGAAATTATTCAACGGCTTTCGATCTTCTTTTACTTATATAGAGCCAAAGAAAAGGCTTGATATTCTATTTTATTATAAAGGGCAAATAAGGAACAAATCGGAATAAGCAAAGCCATCCAGCCGTACGTTTTCCCTTTCATTTCGAATTTATTCTTGAATTCAAAAAACCCTAAATAGGAATGGAACCTACGACTAATCAATTAAGGGATGACCGTTCTACCGCTGAGCTATTAGGGTGTGGCTTAAGGCATTGGCTTGCTAATCAATGATAAATCTTCTAGTACCACGGGATGACATAGTAAATTCTTGATTAGAATTGTTAGTTTTGAAACATTTAATAAGGAAGTGGTTTGTGCATTCTTTACGGTTTTTATGATGATTAATTGTTTTGCAAGAGTTCACTCAACTATATGATGTTGTTAAACCAACAACACTAACATTACATATACTAAAGGCATCCCACATCCCTTTAGATTAGTATTCCTACATTCTTTGGTATCCGGCATATATGCCTTGGATAGACAATCTCATTGGATGGTGATAAGATAACTTATCCGATGCTTCTTAAGCCTAGTCCTGATAAACATTAATATTCTCTTCTCAAACAGAATTATAGCTTTGAAACTCAACGTCCAACTTAAACTCATTTGGGTGACTCCAATCATTAGAAGATTTTCCACGTTATCTTACAAAATTCAAACATTAATCACTAAATTGACTTAAAAGTCTTCATCTTGATATGCACACTTGTAAGAATGTTAATCATTTATATTTTGCAATCATTAAATTATGAAAAGGAATAAAAATATAAAAAAGATATAGCCCTCCTATTTTATTCCTAAAAGACTAAAAACATGTCTTCCTAGAAATGATTTTGCCAAATCGATAAAGCCTTTACCTTCAACGTTATCTCAAGAGCACATCACGAATTAAGCCTCAGACTTAAATTGTAAAGTCTAGAATTTCTGTTTAATATTATGGTGCCTTATTGTATCCAATAAATTTTAACCATTTATTTATGTGAATCCCGCATGAGTCTTGCGTGAAATTCGCAAAATAAATGACTGAGATTTTATAAAACAGAATAAAACAAAATAATATTAGACAGAAGATCTGGATTCTAAACTGTGAAGACCTTAGGAGCTCAAGATTAAGGTCCTGTTGACAATGAATAATTCTTACGTATCCGTCGCTTATACGCCACCTTTGGCAATAGATTATGGATGCTACAAATACAAATTGGAAATAGCAAATAGTAGTTAATCATCACAGATCATATGTACTGATCCCTGGATCAAAGACACGAGGGACAACATTTTTCACGCTTTGATATCGTACGATCTAAGTTTACGCCTAAAACCCAAAGACATTCATCATTATGAACTTTAGCTATGTGGTCATTCATATCTCCTTATTGCCTTCTCCTCTAGCTTGAGGTTGAGGCAGCAAGCAGCATTACTGGTACTTGATTTTTCCTTTTTTAAATATGCATTTTAAAAATCCTAATTTTATCATTTACGTTCGTAACAACAAACGCTAATTGACACCAGGCTAGCATGCAGACAAGCATAAAGTTTTGGAACGAGATATTCTCACGTAGAACTAAAATGTAGTAATAAATGTTGTCTTAGCGCTCGACTCTAGTAGCCTATGTAAAGTGGCATTCAGTTTCAGACTTCAGAGTAGGAAATGGAATCAATGAAATCGTCCTGCATCCCTGATCACGACTCATGAGCTTAGCTGTGGTCTAGTTTCCAGGTTATCTGCGTAGATGATCACCTAATCGAAATAAAGCATAACCTGGGCATTAAAACCTGTACTACTTTACCTGCAAGTAGTGTAGCTGCCAGTGAGCTTCCTCTTAGCCCCATCACTCAGGTCTGACTAAGACCTTTTCACTTTTGAGGGCACCGCTTGCAGTGCAGTTCCTACTGGTAACTGCAACAAGCAACTAGCGACTAGCAACTAGCTTGGACTCATGTACCGCGGCGAAAATTTCTTTTTGGTTTTCTGACTATTTTACGATAAAACAAGACCGACCCGTCAAAATCCTATCTATATTCCAAATCGCATAATTACTATAAACAGAGTTACAGAAAAGAAAGTTCGTCTAAAGGCTCGTGTACTTGTAGGAAGGCACCTGAAAACACCTTGGCAAAACGTAAAGACCATCAGTTCGCCGTCTTTGCAGGGCGGGAACATTTCACCTTATTAATAAATACATCCACCGTCGCGTTTGTGTATCCATGTATGTATTTAGGCACATGTATATGTACTGTTCTTTATGGACATACATCATAATACATATTTTGTTTTCCATCTAAGCGTAATATTTATATTCTTGTAGATTCCCAAAACCCTCTTCTGGGACCCTAACTTTGCGTCTTTATCTACGCCTTTTTGTCCTTGGTTCTTTGCTGCTGCCCATATCCCGTTCTTTCTTCTTTTATTTCTTTGACAGCTTCACTTCTTTTATATATTTGTATTATTTGTTTAATGTCTTCTTCTTCCTCATCTTCTTCTTCTAGCAATAGCGGTGGTGATGGCCGTGAAACCTTCAGCAGCAGTGAATATAGTGGTAGAAGAGCTGGTGACTATGAAGCTGGACCATCTAGGACTCGACCACGTGCAGCCATTAGCGAGGTGTGGCCTGAGCTTTTTGTGGAATCTCTGGCTGCTCAAGTAGCCATTCAAGCTGCCAGGATCGCCGGTCGCCTCGCTGCTGCTCAAGCACTTGTGAATCTATTTCAGGTACGTAGTTGCTCTTTGATAATGCAAGCTAGAAGCCATGACACGGTTGGTCGTGAGAAAATGAGTTTATATCACCCCAAGCCATTTAGATTTTGTTTGTTGGAGATGGAGGTCCGACGATACTTGTGTGTGAAATTGTTAGGCAGAGAAATAGGGAACCAAACAGAAATAAAGACGTATCTATCAGCATCCAGTAGATAACGATTCCAAGAGCGGACAAGTCTAGTCAAAGTGTTGTTTTGAAGCTTACAGGTAGGATTCTAATGATTTTAATAACACGAAAATATAAACAGTGTGGAAATTTAGAACTCTTGTTTGATTTTAAAAATTGGTTGCTGGTCAAGCGTAATGACTCTGGTGTTCATAAACTATAAACAATTGCATTCGCATCCAAGGATAAAAAGAATCGCCTTTTCTTTTGATCGGTCCCGTTCTAACCCGTTTTACGTCACTGTCGAATGGCGTACTTTGGTTTTTGTCAATATGTACATCCCTTCACTTTTCCATCACTATAGCAAAAATGTCAAGTTTCTGGACCCTCTTGAGCTAGCCTAAAATGGTCTTTTTCAGGTTTCGAATTCTCGCTTTCCATACTTGGTAAGATCCTGTCCAAGCTTTAGACAAATCCCCTCCCACCTTGACTGAACTTTCTCATCAGACCGTCCTGGACCAAATCTACGTATTGGAGACAACTATTTCCTTTTTAACTAAAAATGCATGTAGATAGAGACATCCCTTTTAACTTAGCTGCGGTTGGTGGGAGGTGTAAGGCATGATTTAAGGAGAAAGGTTGGTTCTGGTTCAGATCCTTATCACTTTACCTTCACGGCCTGACCATTTCTATATATGTAGAGTTCCTTCTTGCCTTTACTCTTTTGTACACGACCAGTCTCAGGGCATCTTGATCTTTAATTTTATGGGTAACAGCAGCATATCTAACCACAGTTAAGTTAGACTTTTCTTTATCAAGTCAATGCAAGTGTTTTGCTAGCAAATTAAGGAGCAAAAGTGTAGTGAGAAGTGTTTTGTCGGATAAACAATAATTGTATTTGCATTATTGTGAGTTTATAATAGATATACAAGTGCATGTAGAATTGAATGGTAACGTTCTACTGGGCATTAATTGCTAAGGCAGTAGTTGAGTGTCCTATCAGTCAAAGCCAGTATTATGTACAATTGCAAAAAACGCACATGGGTATCTCCTACTAGTCACTTGAGACTTGAGAGGTAAGGTTTTCTCCTTTCCTTCAGAAAGCCCCCTGCACAGTTGGGTCACCTGTTTTCATCTTATCTGCATGCTTTTTTGCACATCTCCAATGCTATGTTTTATGCTGTATGGAAGCTTTCTAACGTCTCTGTTTCCACTTGGAAACGTATATTCGTTTGTGATACGTTACGTATGACTGGCTAGAGAGAAAGGCAAGGCTTTTCTTTTCTTTTTGTCTTGGAAATGAAAGAGAAAATATGGGAAATCACGCTTATTGAAGCGTTAGACTGCTTGTCATATGAAACAAAAATTGTGTATGGAGCACAGCTAGCTAGCTGTTATGGTTTGTCTTTTTCCTCAATAGCAGTTGGTTTTCGAAACCCTATCTGCGACCGAGACTCTGACTGAGGCTCTGAGTCTGAGCTCACCCTGAATCATGCTTTGTACTAAAGGCTGGTGGCTGTGAAGTGACGTTGCCGAAGCTAGAGAACATGCGGAAAGAAACCAATAGAAATACTATTTTTTATCAACGGGTCGACAAATGGTTGACGGTCTCCCTGTTAATGGGCAGGATTGTAGGCTGAGCTACAAGACAAGTCCATCTACTGTTTTATTTTTATCTATATACAGACACTGACATATGGGAAGCAATAACGCATGCCATGCCCCTTCCTCTCGCTGCCTTTTTTAATGATCATAAAATATCTTAGAGTTCTCTTCTTCTTGACCCTACCCTGCAACCGTTTTCTGCTCCATAGCTCGGCCCCTTTTTCAGGGAAATTGTTTTATAATAAGCATGCCCATGTTTTCTCCCCTCAATCTCGCTAAATATATGTCTAATATTCATCTCTTCAGGTATGTTCCACGTGGCGCGCCGTCTCACGCTCAGATCTTCTCTGGCAACGTCTCACCCACCTTATCTGGCGTCGAACCCATCTCCTCCATGACACGTGGCGCGACGAGTACATCTTCCGCCATCGGACTGCCCGGAACTTCCGAACTCGGAGGTCGACCCATTTCATCCTCCATTTTGATCCCTCTGGCTCCAACGACCCTGACGCCCTAATCTGCCGCTGCCTCGCTCTCTCCGACCACTATCTCGCCTGTGGATTCGCCGATGGCGCCGTACGGCTCTTCCATCTAAACACGCGTCTACACGCGCGAACTCTCCACCCGCAACACCGCGATCAATTAGGCCGTTTTTCACGTGCTGTTTCAGGCATTGTCATCACCGATACGAAGTTGGTGTTCGCAAGCCTAGACGGAGACATCCACGTGGCGGCCTTGGACGGCAACGCTCAACCAAGGAGGGTCTACTTCGGAAACGTGGTCAACGACGGCGTGTTAGTTGACTTCACCGGATGTGGGCGGTGGTGGGTGGGACTATACGCCGGGGTACCGGGCCGAGCTTTTCACATATGGGACGGAAACACCGAAGAGTTGACGTTTGTTGGAGGAACGTTGACTGACCCAGAAGCAGTGATGGGATGGCACTTACTAACGGAGTTGACTGAATCTGTTGGGCGAGTTAGAGTAACGAGTCAGGAATCGGCGGTGGCGTGTACAAGTTCAAGGAACATAGTATTCGATCTGAGGAACCAGGGGGTGATATTAGATGAAGAAGAGTTTAGGAGACCGGCAATAGTGAGCTCGTTTGATGTGTGGAATGAGTCGTACGTAATTGTGAATAACAGAGCCGTGGCTAGCGTGCGCAGGGTGGGGACACGGGAGGAAGTGTGTAGGTTTAACATGAGGGCGTTTAACGTGAGGGCACATAGAGTCTTCGGGTGCATAAATGGAGGGTATTCGCTAATGTGCGCCGGGGGTGTAATAATGGTATGGGAGATAGAGGAGAGAGGGGAGCATTTGTATAGTTTCCAGGAGAGAGTGGGTGATGTCAACGCACTTGTGGCCGACGAGAGACACGTGGCAGTGTCTTCAGGTGACACGATACACCTGTGGGATTTTGGGGCGGAGTAGAGAGAGAGTAGGGTTGTGATGTTTCATATAGCATGTAGGAATTTGGGAGAAATTAAGGATGATTTTTTTGAAGCTACCAACCACTTGATACAAGCACGTCTTTAGATTTCACCGAAAAGGAGGTGAAGTTTAATGAATGAGAAGGAGATGGGAAGGAAACGAAGAGAGATGTAGCTTTCATTAGATATGATCATTCTTATTATTTGTACAGATCCTGACTAGTTTCTTCATTACAAAGTTGAAGAGGATTTAGGGGGGGGCATCCAAGCAAGTATTTATTCTTTCTATTTGTTTAGAAGAATAGCATTTCTGACAGACCATGTTATCACCAAAAGTTGACTTCAATGCATGCTAGAAATCAGGGTTATGCTTTTTATTCTTTGGTCTTCCAGTTCCAGGAGGTTTAAGAACAAGGCTCAAACGAAAGCTGAAGAAATTTTAGCAGACCAAGTGAATCAGTTGCATTAATCAAAATCTACCTAAGCCTACAATTCTTGTCCTCAAGTATGCTCATCACTTTGCCCTGTATGTATGCTTGGACGAGCTTGGAAAATCTAGTTTCTGCATTTTATTTTCCGTAAAGTTGAATCGTGCCAATCTTAAAACTATTTACAAATTGCAGAAACGTGACGATCTTAGCTTTCAAAAAGGTTGCATAAACGACTGGATACCGAATATCATGTTCGAGCAAGACCCTTCTTCAGCAGCATATCGTACACCCTGTCCACTTTGCTCGGTTCCACCCTAAAAAGGCTATGAGCATCAGACTTCTTTGTAACGCTGCCCTTCATGACCTCTACTGACATAGTCTCAAGCATGTTGAGATAATGTGAAGGAAGTATTCTTATCTCTATGCATAATTGTTTCTCCTGCACAGAAACCAAGGACTTTCCAGTTTAGGTCGTAATTCCCATAAGCATTGAGCAAAAGATAAAAGATCCGATGAACTGACAAATATTAAGAGAATAAAAAGTTGGAAAAAAAAAAACTGAAAGAGCATCTTACAGATTCAGAGAGCAAGTCCGCCCCTGGAAATCCACCGATATCCCAAACCTCTATGGGGTTAAAGAGAGCTTGACTTGCAGAAGTTGAAGATGACTCATGGCCCAAAGAATTTAAATCAGTTGGCCACCTGACAATTCCATGAGGACTGCAATCAGCTTCCCCCTTCAGGAGAATTGGTCTCTGCAGGACTCTACCACCAGGAGGGCTTTCTTCGGTTTCCTTCTTCCTCTTCTGCTCAATAAACTTATTTGCTTCTGCAGCTGTTTGACACCCAGCAGCTCTAGCGTCCTGTAAAATTACTTTTGTTAAATTTCATTGAACTCAATCCAGAAAAGTGATCAGCAACCACCAAACATAACCACCTTTTTCAACAACAAACTAAATCAAAGGTGGAAAGTTCAATTTGTTAAGCAGTCTAAAAGTGACATTTTCCAATCCAGGCTATTAAGGGAGGAGGAAAAACATTTTTGAAAAACTAAAACGTTATTCTTGCTGTGTGGTCACAATTCCCCAAGTTCTAAGGTTATGTATTAAAAACAGATGCTTCGGATCAAGCAGGTGTCAAACCTGAAGATCTTTAATCCTTTTGGCAATGCGAAGTTCCTCAATAACACTCTTCATTAACTCTTCATGATCTTCTTTAGAGTGAAACCGCATAAAGACCTTGTAACGCTGATATATTTCCTTCTCCGCAGCTGAAAGATCCTTCTCAAATGGATCAGAGTAAAGTAAATTCCTTTCCAATATGAAATCTTTTCTGCGCTTCCTCTCATCTAACCTGTCAACAAGTTATCATTGATTAGGGACATAGTTGACACGACCAAAAATCAGCTCTTGTTGTAAATATAACTAAATAAACTGTCCTAAAACCACATCCAGTACTTCCTTTTAGACTCTCAACCTAAAACGGTTAACGGCTGAGTTAATTATAACGAAATAAACTGTCCCCTAAAATCGCATCTAGTGCTTCCTTTTAGACTTTCAAGCTAAAACAGTTAACAGCGGACTTTACACAGAAGAACATAACATGAGAACTCACGGCATCATAACATCGATCAGTGGATCTACTTTCAAGAAAAACTCACTGAACAAGAGCAACTAGCTCTGGCTTAGTGTCGTGGTTGAAATAGGGATATTTCCTATAGCGCAAGTAGCAACTGTTCAAGACTAGGTTGTACTTTTTCTGGATCAGAATAACTCATTATCATCGTGAGAAGAAGCTAAGCATATTGAAACGTCATATACATGTTCGTTCATCTGATTTCAAGTGTACCTCTTTGAGTAAATACGTAGAACTCGTAGTTTTAGTTCACGCTCTGCATCACTGTCAGAATCCTTGAACTCCAAATCAGCAAGTAGCTGTTCAGCATCATTGTCGTATTCAACCTCAAATTCTTGTCTCTTGAAATTAAAGCCGTTTAACTCTGTCATGGAAGGTCCTTCTCCAGAAACTCTAGGTTTTTTCTCTCCAGTGCTCCTGTCTGCCTGGCCTTCTGTTTACATCAGATAAAACTTAAGAGTAAGCATTCCTTGATAAAAATACAGATGAAGCCGCGAATCAACAAATGCATATCTGTCAAAAAATAATCAGGTTTATTTCCCAAAGCAACCTTAATAAAATAAAATAAAATAAATATAACTTCCACATAACTACTAGTTTTGGAAGCAAGATTTAACAGTATATATCAATCTCATCTATAAATTAATATTTTATGCATCACTCCTACATTGAAATATTCTGGAAATTTACACATAGATGAAACTATACCCTCCACTTTGACAGCATCGTTAGCCTGGGCTAAGTTGGTGGTCACCTTAACTGGACCTGCGAGTGTGACACTGTTGCTTAATCGAGTAACTGAGCCAACTTCTGATATCATCAAAGAAAATTGCTAAAGCTTGCAGTGACCCCCTAGTTCTGCTGTACAGAATAATGTCAACAATAATTATATGCCAGGATTGTCCATTTTGCTTCACCTATGTTTGAGATAGATGAAGATTCTTGAGCCGATTCCTCTTTTCTTGGAACTTCATTTCTGGTAAAGAATGTCCACAAGGATCAGAAGTCAGGACTAATCTTTGACAGAACATTAAAAGGAGACCATGATGAATAGTCATACTTGACCCTTGCTGCAAAGGTAGATTCTTCTTTTAGCATAAGCTCTCTGGATGCAGGGACCTCTAGGGTTGAATGTAAGTCTCAATCAGTATTCTTTACCACATGAAGATTAAATAGATTACTTAAATGACCAGTCAAATTACAAGAACATGACAAATGGGTCCCAAAATAGAAGCAGACCACCCTATGCTTTATGTGTTTTTTTATAGTTTAAGATGTAAAACAGAGGCAGCAGGGAACAAAAATTTTTGTATTTTACTTCAAAAGTAGAATGAGAAGTTGTAGTGACATGGTATAGTATCCAGACTCATACATACAACCCATAAATTAGCTAAAAGAGCATTTTGGTATGAAAACACTACACATCCAATTGGAATACAAATATCTCTAGAAACTGTCTAATTTTGCCTTTCGGATATAGAAGCACCTAGGAAACTATAAAATTGAAATCTAATCTAACCTTTCTTGATTGTGCAATGGCTTTTAGCCATCTCAAGAAGTTCCTCTCTGCTTTTGCCCCTTACATGAGACATATCCTTGAAGAATAAAACCAATAGAAATATTAAAAGAATCACCATCATACAATGCTTGGCTTGATGCCTAGACGCCAAACATCAGTTAGCTAAACAGAAAGCCCATGGAGGAGTACAAAGAGAGATTAATATTGCAATTGAAACCATCATCCTTATTACACTATTCAACTTACCGGGAGAGGAAAGAATGGGGAATTCATATACACAGCATTATAGTGATCAATACATTGTGATTTCTTCATTGTTCCAACATGCTCTGCAACTTCAGTCCAATTTCCAAATCCATACATTTCTATGCCCTACAATCAGATTCAACAATATTCAGATAAACTAGGAAACTATGCAGCAATGGCATCAGAAATGAGTAAACACCAAGAAATATTAAAATGATATCTGAGATCATGAACACCTCTAGAAGTAATATCTCTTCATCTGCATTCCATTCTGGACAAATGAGGGGAAATGACAAATTATCCTGTTGAAACAATGATGAAA
>JANZLH020000156.1:1289272-1305989 GCA_026770325.2 Erythroxylum fimbriatum | reverse complement strand
AGGAGCTGCTTCAGCTCTGGATAGAAGGTGTTCTAGTGAATCACCTTGTATTACTCATATACTGCTTATTCTGCCAAGCATCAATATAGTAAAATCTCTAGCATATTCAGCTAGAGTCCTAACAAGTTCTGTACTGAATTCAGTGGAATTGCAATGACATCAAGTGATTCTAGTTGGACGGATCCTCCAGAACACAATGTGGGCCCTGACATTCTAACCAGCAGATGATCTTGCCTCCTGAAAAATCCTGTGAGAGTCACATTCACTACGAAAAGTTACAGCACCAGTTCTAATAGAGAGCATCAATTTCAAATTTATGACTTAAAAGCCATCTCAAGACTATGGACTATTGCTTTACAATATTAAGATAATTAGAACTATGTGGTAGGGAAAGTGTGATTCTGTTCTGTCTTTCCTCCCCTGTTTGATTATCATTTTTGCTCTATTTCCTCATTTCATTTCCTCTATAAGTTTTACTATTTTGATATGCAGGCAACAAGGTTTTCAAAATTTATACACCTTGATGGGAGGGGTTTCTCATTATCTCAAGAATGAGGGCCCTGTAAAGTGGATTGGAAATTTGTTTGTATTTGATGATCGTCTTTCTCTTCCGCCATCAGCCTACAATCATGAAGTTAAAATTCCAGCTAACGATGCCGAAGTTGTGGCAAAGAGCAATTCATTTGCTAGTTGCTATATATGTGGTTTACATGTCTCTGATTTGAGGCATAGGAACTGTGCAAACCTTAACTGCAACCTGCTTTTTCTGTGAGTTCCTCCTCTCTTTTCTTCCATTATCTTTTACATCGACTAGTGTCTGAGCACAACTTGCCATCAAAGTTATTTCAATTTAACATATATGTGACAGAAAGGATTTATATGTTACTGATGGTATATATTTGAAGGGTGCTAGCATAATCAGTAATAGTTACTTTCTTTAAAGGATCTAAATGTACTTGTGTGAGCCAATCATTGTAGACAAAAGTCGGGGCTTTTAACCTCTCTGGCATCAGCCATAAGACGTATATGTCATATAGCAGCTAGAGTTTGCTGGACTAGAATTTTATGTTCATCTGTTTTTTTCATAAAGAAATCGAATAACATTAATACACTTAAAATCTGTCAGATGCTGTGAGGACTGCTTGAAGGATTTAAGAGGATGTTGCTGTCTGAAATGCACTACTGCACCTCAGCTTCGACCAGTTCTACCTGGAAATGAGAGATACAAGAAATGGCACACTTACCGCGATGCAAGATGATTGTTTGATCATGGACGTACCCTGGAGCCATATTCTTATACTTAACTCGGTCAGCCTTGTTAAATTTTGTAAGGCAGGCAATGACAGGTTTTGAGTAGGGAAGCTTTATTTGGCCATGGTATATAAGAATACAAGCAACTTGGATTGGAGATAGCAAAAGTACCCATCAACCATTCAAAAGTTCATATTCACTGCCACTTCAGTGAGACGTGTTTCATATGCTTCAATGTACACCACCCACGAATCTAATTTTTAGGCTGTAATGTACATAGGACGTCAAGCGGCTCAGATTTGATAATAATCAACTCTTTTTGTGATTTGTCACATGATAAAACCTGTAGTAGCATAATGATTTATTCTCTCAAAAGTCACTCGTGTCCACATCTTTACAAATTCATAACTAATCTTAAGCAGCAATTTAACTTTCTGCTTTCAATCTCCTTGATGCTACGCCACTTTTGGTAAGATTGTTGAAGTTACCAATGAATTAAAATCTAGTGTCAAGTTAGAGGTGCAAGACTAAATGGCACTAGTCATGGTGAACCTCAAGTGACACTTTATGACACTTGATAATAATATTTATTAAGAAGAGATTTTGTTTTTCAGTGGATTTAAAAGAAATCTTCAGAGTCTTCAATCTTCCAGTCTAGGCACAGGTTCAAAGTTGAGTTTGAAATATGCCATTCATACCTCCAAAAGCCTATTAATTACCATGAGCACTTGCCAACGGAGACCAAACCATCTTTTCAACGTGCTAATACTAAAAGCACCTAAGAAAAATGTACAAAATGCAAGGTCCCCATGCACCAGATTACAATACAAAATGTGAATAATTACATTCATAAAATTACAGCTTGGCAAGGAGATATACAGCACGAACTAAATCAGAAAACAAACCTTTCAATAGATGCCAGAACGCACAAGAGCAAACCATGTTTATGGTCGATCAGTCTCCTTTCTCCAGCAAAACCTGCCAAGCGTGAAACTCCTAAGCATCATATTTTCTTTTCCTCTCCACTCGATTCAAGCCGATATGGGTTCATAAGGATACACTAGCCATGGATGCTTCAAAGCCTCCGATGCAGATGGACGCTTCTTTGGATTTACTTCAAGCAAATGAGCTACAAAGTCGATGAAGCCTTGGTCCCCCATGGGTAGGCGGTGCCTCAAGGATGTCTTTTTTGGAATCAAGTACTCTAATCTGTTTGACTCCTGAGGAAATACGGGTATTGCAGAATAAATTATGAACTGCACACATCTGACTAGCTTTTGGAAAATTATAAAGTACATTCAAGTGCAAGGCCATTGGTAAAAATTTTAGGAAACATGCACTACAGAAATAAAAAAATGTTCCATGATAGAACCTAGAAAAGAAGAATGATGAACTGCAGACTGAACTTTTCCATTTAGAATTTAATTCATTTTAAACAACATTCATGCCCAATAGAAAATCACTTCCCATAGTGCTTGCTTTGAGCACAAATATGCACAGCACACACCCTTTTCTCCATAGTGCAATCGCCTTCAATTTAAATAGAGAATGTCTAGGTTCAACGTGAATTCCACAAACATAGAGACCTTTTGGTCAACCAACTATTGTCAAAAAATAAAAATAAAACCACAATTATCCACAGTTGGAACTGTATAGATCTCTTGGCTTTAAGCCTGTTATTTTTTAAAATCTCTTTATTTTATACACATGCATGCATGCAAATTCAAACGTCCTCAATAAATGGGAAATTACAGTGGCATGGGGCTATGTAATCAATTATAAAGGTAGGAAAACAGAGGAACCAGGGACTAAGGTCAAATCTTTTGAGCTGTGAGTCAAACTCAAGAGAGCAAGATCTACGTTTTAAGGAGTAAGTTTATAGTAAATACCTACGAACACCATAAAAGCTCACATCCATCATATTCTATATGAATATATATTCTTAGTACCTACTTGAATTGATTGTATATTTTTGTTTCAAAAATTAAATCTTTAATTTGACATTATTACAAAACCCCGTGCTTACCAGGTTCAGTTTGTAAGTAAAGCATTGAAAATGTAGGTCTATATAACAACTGGTAACCCAATTCAATCTTCAAATCTAATCCACTGCAATTTGTAACCTGACCGAAATTCATTTGAGTTGGTTTGGGTTTGGATTAAAAATGTTAAAGGGCCAAAGGCAACCACACAAGTGGTAAAATTTATGATTTTGACATGCAAAATTTGCAGAACACATTTGCAATCGCAAGAATTTAGTGTAGTGGGCCAGCTTAAGCTTCACTCTTAATACGTTTTAACATGAAAGGAAAATGCATAATATAAAACTTAAAATTTTAAATACTATTACCTTAAATATATTAGTTTCACATTGGATGATATTGCTTTGATATGTTAGATCTTACTGAGGACTTGGCCCGAAATAGAAAGCTTTGGCGTACTAGGCTACAAGTTAAGGGTCTCTATTGAAAATGTACATTCGCTTTCGTGTAGGTTTACCAAAAACCTGTCCTTTGCATTTATCGTCTAGTATGTTACTTCTCGGGTGTATAGCTTGGATTGGCTCCTATGTAATGTAATTAAGGTGTTGACAAGCATGGTCAGAGTTTTTCATATATAGGTCTTTCGTGATAGGTACGAGTCTCTTTTGGTATGTATTTCACTAAGCATTTATTGCTATTCCTAGACATGTTCTACAGGAACGTTATTTTGTGTTATATTTATTACCCTTGCTCGGGATTTCTCTTTATTACTCTTGTTCGGGGTTTCTCTTTGGTATTTATTTTCATTGAGTTGTATTTTTTATTATTTAGTTGTTTTTATACCTTTTATGTTTATTTGATTTAGTGATTTATTTTACCTTATTTCTCTTTATGCACATCCATGTTTATTGTAAGTTCTTCATAACACATTGCATGTAAGTCTACTGGAAACAACCTCTCTACTACGTAGGGATAAAGCTGCGTACTATCAGATCTCTCTAGACCCCTCGCCTTAGCAAGACTTCAACTAGGTATTGATGATGATGATGATGATGTTGGTACCAAAAAAAAACATCACTATAGATTAATATGCTAAATAAAAACAAGAATTATATTCTCATAGTTTTTAATAGAACCAAGTGTGAGAGACAAAACAGAGGTTGGTGGTCGCTAATCTATGGTTAAATGATATTTAATTCAAGTATGATGTTTTTAAAATTTTAAATGTAAATTGTCTAAAAATTTCTTAATGCTAAACTTTGTTTGCAAATAATATATAGTTGACCTAAAGATGTAAAGATTTATGTGATCTTTTTTTTTCTTATTTTCATTATTAATGAAAAGGTAATATTTAGCATTATTCAAAGAGGGCATACCCATTAAAACTAATCCAAACTGACCTAAACTAAGTTCACTGAGTAGATGCAAATTTGTGCGCTACCACAAATGGTGAAAAGCTGAGTTCATTCTCAATCAGCACCAATTCACAGTTGTTCAACCCTATTTAAAAGTAGGAACTTAAGATTAACAGATCAGTTTCAAGTTTAAAGAACTTGAACCGGATGCACCAGGCATGGGTTTGGAGACAAGGCTGATGCTTGCAGCCTTAACTTCCACATAATTATGGAGCTCAAATCTTGACCTATGCTCAGCTCATCACAAAACAAACCATGCTTAATTCTAAGGTAACAGGGAAAAAAAAACAATTCAATTTCAATCTGAAGTCGCCAATTTTGACACAATCTAAGTTTCATTAGGAATATAAGAAACTAGAGATGGCAATTTTGGCCCGACCCTATCCAACGTTATCAGGTTTTGAGCCAGGCTCAAGTTTAGAAGGTTGGGCCTGAAACAGTTCAGGCAAAACGTTATTTTGGCCCTAGAAAGATCGGGCTTCAGGCCAGGATCGGGCCCGTCGCAATCCATAGGAATATAACTCAAGAAAAAATAGAGGATGAGAAAACATGTAAAGGCAAGGGAATTTCCAACAACAATGCAAATGTTAGCAAATTTTTCTAGCAACATAGACAACCTTAATAAGAACAGGAAATATGAAGGAAAGCATAAAGAATACCTGATTTCGTTGATAAAGCATGTGATTTTTTGAAAAGTACTTGTATGTATCCCGCCCTTTAGCAAGCATATCTTGATCAATGGGTCCAATAATTCCCATAACTCGAGCTAATAATGTTGCTGGTGAATCATTTTGAAATAGAACCTAAATCAAGTAGTTCCAATAAAGTCAATTTAGAAAGTAACAGGAAGATAAGCCAACTCTAAAATGTTTTTTTTTACGTAAATTTCAATAACGTAAAAAGTTTTTAAGTATGAAACAAATCTCCAAATTAATCAGTCCTCAAGGAAAAATACGCAAAATGAAGCACATTTGCATCACACAATTTAATGTAAAGTTTAAATATAACAGCCAATTGCAAATGCACCCTAAGCCCGAGAAACAAAGGTACTTTAGGGATCATGTTCAAGCAAAGTCTAACATGTTTGAATGTTCACCAAAATGGCTTATCTAGCAGTTACATAGAGAAAACTCTTCTCTTCCTCAATCAAAAAGATCTGAAAGATTTTCGAAATTGAGGATACCATCCCTAAATCAAAAGGAAAGGAAGTGCTCTAATTCATTTTTCAAATGTTAGAAACGAGACAAATCATGGTTGGACAAGTTTGTGTCAAAAGGGGTTTTGAGCAAAGAAGCGTTTGGTAACCTTCAAATTCTTAACAAAGTCTTTCCTAAGTACTAGCGAACATTCTTAGTAGAGACAGACCTTTTTTGACTCACTAAAGGTGCAAATTAGTAGATTGCAACAAGTAGACAATTACGTTTAGCAGGCTTTCTAATACAATGGGGCTTGGGAAACAAATGCAGAAAGGATTTGAAGAATTTCTGAGAGTTTCTTTAGGTTTTTCCTTTTGCTTGAGGAAAATTCAAAATTCAAAATGCCCTTGTGTTTAGCTACAGTTACAGATATCATTCTCCTGAATGCATTAGGAAAAAGAGCAAAGAATGGAAGTAATAACAAGATAGCTATCAAATTATAGGACAAAGAAATTACTGAACCATTGATTTCGTTGAGTCTACAGGGGGGACTTTTAGTAAAATGGAGATTGCATGTACCAGTCTTTAACATATAAAAGAAAAGCAAAGAGGAGAACTGTTCAACCTGCTTTCAAGGAGGAACACTCAAGTTTTGAAAGTAAGATACAAAGATCTAGAGTCTTATCCACCTACAAATACCATGAAAGTCCAAAAACATTTCTCAAAAATTTTGGTTACCTTCATATCATCTGAATGATCTATTCCCAAAAAATCCTTTAAAGAACTCAAGGACTCCATAACAACAAGGTTTATCATCTCCATGACCATTAATCCTTGTTAGCTTATTAAGTATGTCAGCAACATTCTTCTGCCATGGTAGCTTGGAATATTTTATTAAACTATGCAATAGCAATTTGTAGCACAACCATACACCAAGTAATGTTCACTTATAAATGACAGATGAAGAAAAGAATTATTAAAAGTCCCCTGTTGACAATGGATGCGTGAACGACATATTATTGGGCCTATATTTCTTTCTTTATTGAGTTATTGCCCCTTATCTAACAGTTGAGGTGAGGGTTGTTGGGATAGAGGAGCAGGCAGACAACTTACACACAATTGTCTAAATGACATGAACGAATAAAACTTACATTGCCAGTGCAAAGTTCAGCCAGGATGCAGCCAAGTGACCATATATCTATCTTCTTATCATATGGAAGCCCCAGAATGACTTCTGGTGCTCGATAGGATCTCGATTGTACATA
This sequence comes from Erythroxylum fimbriatum, assembly GCA_026770325.2. Lineage (NCBI taxonomy): Eukaryota > Viridiplantae > Streptophyta > Magnoliopsida > Malpighiales > Erythroxylaceae > Erythroxylum > Erythroxylum fimbriatum. The sequence continues at coordinate 1,298,940 of JANZLH020000156.1, read as the reverse complement.
TGAGCAAAGGTGGTCTGTTTCAAAACAGCTACTCCCAAGATCAATGACTTTTACCTCACATCTGCTATAACTTTTCACCAATATATTCTCAGGTTTCAAATCACAGTGTATAAGGCCAAGATTATGTAAAAATTGTAGAGCCTCCAAACACTGAATCGTAATTGACTGCATGAAGGACACAAATGAAGGTCATTCATGTTTGGTAAACACAATAACAACAGAAACATGGACCCACAAACCTGCAATCTTGGCATTGTAAAATAAACTTCCCCTCCTGATTCCCTATTGAACTTATGGAATTCGTATAAGTTTGCCTTGAGAAGTTCACAAACAATCAACAAATGTTCCTGCATAAAGACAAGAAAGCTGAGTAAATAATGCAGCATGTTTCAATGAGTTAAAACCACATCCAACTTAAAACTTAAAAACAAAAAAAGTTAGCAAGACAGGACACATATTGAGCCAACATAATTATCAAAACACCCAAACCGTAATTGAAATCTAAGTTCAAAAGTTTAAAACAGTAAACAAGAAAATTGGAACCAGTATTCACTTTATATCAACCTTTGAACAATCTTCGGAATACTATACAAGCTTACAAACTGTGAATTATGTTATCGTTCAAAGCATGGACCACAATTTAACAAATTCGCACTCTAACTAACAGTTGTACTTATATATATCTTCGAAACATAAATAAATTAGCCATTTAGTTTTCTTTCTAACTGTAGCAATAAACTGATACAAAATTAATGATATAGGTAAAGAGAACTTACTCGGTAATAAAAATAATCGTACAATCTAAGAATATGGTACTTGTCAGCCGGATCATGCTTGTTGATATACTTGAGAAGTTTTATCTCATCGAGACTCTGATCAAAGAAGTCCTTGTTGTTCTTTATAATTTTGACACAGACATCCATGCCTGTGTGGAGGTCATGTGCTTGTATAGCTTTACTGAATGCCGCAGATCCAAGATACTCAGTCACGTGATAGCGGCCAGCTATTACAGAATTCAAAACAACATGGAAGTTCTTGTCCTCCTCAAAACCAGTTCTGGAAAATTAATGCAACACTTTAAAATTAAAATTCAACTTCAAAGTAAGGCCAAGAGTAAGATAGCAAAATCCAGGGAGAAGAAGAGAACGAAAACAACTTTTTATCTTGAATATGTCACATAAATGACATAAGCAAAACAAATGTCTGACGTATGAAGAGTGCAACAGAAAACCACACTGATAAGCATAACTCATTAAAAAGCATAATACTGATAAAAGAAAAAGAATTCCAGAGTTGCTAAGACTTTTCGAGGTCATCACTCAGCATGGTAGCTCTTTCACAAAGTAAACGAGGGTAAGGAGCATGTTTTTACCAAATATACTAGTGTTAGACCAGAGGTATAAAAATTGTAGAGGTTATAATTCAGCATGGCACCTCTTTCACAAAGTAAATTTGGGTAAGGAGCATGTTTTACAAAATATTACTAGTCCTACCTTGGAGGTATAACACCTCTAACAATTACTAAAAAGCATAAAGCATACACAGATAAAGGGTAGAGGTGAGAGATTAGTATTGCAATTGACACAATTTTTATCATGGCCAACAGCATAAATTTGTGATAACATATAGAAATAAGCAATTTATCATTTCAAGGAAATAAGTCTAAAGAGGATACTTGTTTTTCCTGTGCACAATTTTAAGGTTGAAAGTTTCGAATTCCTCCTCCTGAGCTTTGATTTGGCTCACTTGCTCTTGAACAGCAGCAGCCTCTTTATCATCAAGTGATGCTCCAGGATCTTCCATCACACTGCCAGTTTTCTCATCATCTTTCTTCTTGTCATGCTCTTGTTCTGCATAGCCATAATTTGAGAGTGAAGATGGAGAAGAATCGGCAGATCTAATAGTATTGGTATTCATTTCACCCCTGGAACTCTTTACAGTTGAGGAATCACTACTCTTCCGCTTCCATGAGGCAAGCATGTCATTATTTCCCGTCAAAGCATTCAAACACTCATTAGTTTCATCATCAATAACTGAATCACAGTTGTTTGACCATAAGGATTTACTAGATCCAGCCTGCATCACTTGTCCATCCATCAGTGGTGGAGGGAAAGAAAATCCCACATCAGTATGATTTTTCACTTGAGTAGAAGCAACTTTGTCACTCTCAACCACTTGTTTATAATTTTGTTTAGAGATTCTCTTTTTATCCCTGTTTAATTTATCAACATACTTCTTCTCTGAGTCGAGGTGAGAATGTCTAAATCCACCAGTTCGAACATCGTGATCATGAAAATATTCTAGATCCCTCTCGCTGCTTCCATCAACCAAACTTTCCTGTACTTCACTGCCAATATCAGCAGCATCACTGTTAATACCAACACCAATAGATCTCACTGAGCCACGATGATCATCATCCATACAAATATCATGCAGTCGTGCCCCTCCACATTCATTCAGGATCTTTCCACCCCCTAACATGACAAGTTCATCTGTCTGAGTGACAAATCCTTGCCATACAGGTTCTGCACGCATCAAATTTATCTCTTCATCATCCAGCAATTGTCCATCATATTGAGACATTAAATCACTCTCATTGGTCCTCTTATACATTTCAGTCACTGACAAACCTACTGGATCATCTGAAACTGTAAGTGGTTCAACAGCCTTTCCTTGAAAGTATTGTTCACCAGAGAAGTATGAATCTTCCTCAGCAAAAGATTGATCATCATCATCTTTTCTTGGATCTTTTTCCTGTGGGTCTGGAACACTTCCATGCCCTGTTCCTTTCTCATTATCACTTGGATAATCAATTTCATGAGCCAGAAACCAAGTCTCATCATCAATAGGTTGTCTTGTGTAGCCATCATCATCATCATCATCATATTCATCAGAATCCCAATATTCATTTGGATAGTCTATGGATTCACTTATCCCATCACCAACAGTAGCAAAACCAGAAACCAGATCAGATGTATCCTCTGCAATTCCCTGACTTACAGATAACCAGCTGCCTCCTGCAATCCGCTTTGCAGCTAGACCATAATTCAGAGATAAAATAAGAATATGCTATAATAATTCTGTGTGTGAAGCCTATTTAGGATGATAAAAGTTCCAAGTTGCAGTAATAATTGCACTTGTTCTGTATCTCATCACTTAAGGAGAAAGGGCATTCAAGGAATTTACATGTTCACTAAGATTTATGCAAGTTATGATTGCCTTCATCTCATAAGTGAAGTTATCACCCATGTTCATATTCCTGATTTCCTTCTTCAACTACTAGCAGGAATTTGACAACAAAAGCTAATCATTACGGAAAATGCTCCAAACATCCTTTTCGAGCCCTTAACCATCCACTTGTTAATTAAAACCTAAAACTATCCATAACTCTCTCCCCCATAGATTGACTCAGAGAACCAGACAGGAATACATAATTATCAGCGAGTCATATATTCAAACATATGCCAAAAGTTTGATTTTTAAAGAATAAACTATTATTTGCCTCCATCCAACATTGCTATTAGGCTTAATGACTAATCCTACTACAAGCTAAGACATAAGTCCAAATTACCCATTTAATTATCCCTACCAGTCTCAGATATATCAGCAAATGCACAACCTTCACCACATTAATCAATGAAACAAACATAATATAACACCACTTTACATAATAAAGAACCATGATCAAAGAGGGAATGCATGACACATAAACATATACTAAAATCTCATGATAAACAGTCATTAGAAACAAGAAAATCCAGCACTGACTGCCTATAAGTTGAAAATGTTCTCGTAGACAGATCTCCATAAAGAAGGCAATAAAATGCCTTTGCTTCATGATACAAAATCCCATCCAACATGATGATCACCTGACTTCACAAATGTCTTAAACTCTTGAAGAGTAGGTATGGGTAGAAAAGGATCTACACAACAAACAAGACAAGAAAGACAATTCTCCTTATCCTACAATTATGAAACAATTGAGCAGGTAACTTGCTTGCTCTTCAGGTCCAATTATTTCTGTCACTTCTCCATGCAATAACTTGTGCTTATCCAAGCAAGCCAAATGGATAATGAAAAGGCAACTGCTTCCTTAGTACACTAAAACAGAAAGAATTAAGCTTTAAACTTTTTTTTTAAAAAAAATTTGCCAACCATCATCACCCAAAAATGCTGACAACAATTAACTATTAATGACAACCACATCTCATTTGAGCCATCACCAATTGCTCGGTGTCCAATTCATTCATATACATAAAGGGGTGACTTGTGCTCTAGTTAAGGCTTCCTTAATAAACAAGCTGTACTCGACTAACTTAGGACCATGAACAATTCATTTGCAAATTTAACTAGAACTAGAATATAAACTCATCTAAAGACTTGTTTACAAGGTCATTTAAAGCTTGTTTATTAGCTCATTTGAAAACAAGTTTTTATCATTTTTGCACACTCAAAATTTACATAATTTTGTCTTACTAATCAAATCAAGCTAATATAGTAACATAACCATATCATCCACTGTCTGTCTCGAACAAAAGTTGTATCAAATGCTATTATATTCTACAATATTTTATGCTTCAGTCATGTGCACAAAAGAGACCCTAGAAGTATTTAAGTTCATTTTCCATAAATACAAGAACAAGGCTGCAGTAATGCTAAAGCGCAAGACCACGGTAGTTCTACAATATTTTACGCTCAAATCAAGTGCACAAAAGAGACCCTAAAGGGCTTTAAGTTCCCTTTCCATAAATTCAAGAACAAGGCTGCAGTAGTTCTAAAGCACAAGATCACAGGAGCTCTAAAGAGGCTAATTAAACAAGTTGGCCACCTTCAACACAAAATAAGAATTATCACTTCTAACAGCTTGTGATAGCTAGATCTTAGATGTTAAAAGAGATTCAATAATGATGGATGACAACTGATTTTCCCTATATTTTGTTCTAAAATCCATTATTTGCATCCCCAAGTGTAAAGGAGTAAAAAAAACATAAGTTTTGTCACAGTAAGACAATGAAAAAGAAATAAGTCGAAACTAAAGTCCACTGACCTGAAGAGCTGATTTCTTGTCCAACAGGGACGTCAAGATATGACCCTATGAACAAAGCATTATCAGCAGTGCCAAGCTTTACCCCTGGCCCCTCACGCTCAAACTTTTCCTGCCAATTGACATTCATTAACTTCTCCTCTGACTTGAGTTTCACAGGAGGAAGTCTAGGAAATTCTTCCCTCGTGTTATCAGATGCAAGTGGAAAATCAAAACTGCTCAAATTTATTGGCTCGCTACTACCTTGTGACTTTCCCAAGTACAAAGCTCTTCCAACCTCATCCACCTGCTCTTTGATAGCCACTCTAACTTCGCTATTATCTGCTTTTCTCCTTCCTTCCTTTTTCTCGAAAGGACTATTTGTATCATAACTGGTTGACTCGTCCACTTTAGGGAACGGGAAAACAGTCTTGACAGAACAGTCTTTCCATAAATCTGTAGAACTTGTAGGCACCTCCCCTCTAGACCATATGACATCTGTCGACGATGCAAGAGTAGTCTTATGTTGCTGGTCAAGTTCCTTTGATTCAGCCCTTTCATATTTCAATTCCACATTGGGATTACTAGTACTGGTACTAGCATTTCCAATCCAAGAACTTCTTTTTTCACTGGAAAATTTAACTTCTCCAGTTTTCATATTTGTTTTAACAGAGAAGTTAGGGGCACGAGTACCTCCGTCATTTTGATAAGCACCAGAAGAACCATTAGTAGGTTTAAAATTCCATGAATATAAATCAAGAACAGTATCCTCAGAATCAATTACTCCAATTTCTTCATTAGGTTTGCTATCCCGTTCCCCAATAGAAGCAGATGTTTGCCATTTTGTTTTAAAGCCATTTTTACCAGTTCCACATTCTATCTCTTTTACAATAAGTTCTTTGGAAATTTCATCACTGTTTTGTGAACTTGATCCCTGCTTCTCACTTACACATTTGTTCCCGTTCTCATCTTCCACTAACTTCCATGAGTCTTTGTCATCGATGCTTAGCTTTTGGAGGAACCCTTTCAAATCAGGACGGCTACCGAGCTCACTGCGCAATGCCGCCTCAGCTCTTGTGAAGCCATTCTTTTGTAAATATTCGAGAATTACATCAACTGAGCTTGATTCCGCCATAATCAACTTTTAAAAATGTAATACCAGGTACTAAAAAGAATTCCTGACAAAGCCTGCGAGAAATTGAAGCAAATGAAGGAAACATGGTCAAACTAAGCATTAAAACAAACAAGTGACTGTGAAAAGAAAGAAAGAAAAGTAGCAACTTTCCAAACAAGAGCAAAAGCCTAAACTAAGAACTTCAAAAATACTTTCTTCCTCTACGGCAAATGGAAAAATGAAATTAGACCCCAAAAAACAAAAACAAAAACTTGAGGCGATCAAGAACGAGAAAAAGGGGGAAAAAAAGAAAAACAAATCCCAATTCAACAATCCTCTTCCCCGCCACAAATTCAATAAACAGACTCTGTTAGTGCAAAAAAAAAAAATGACAAACACAAATGCGTAGGGAAACATAACAAGTTCTTGACCTATCTCATGTATAACCAGCAACCCCAAATGGCACAACCCTAAAATGTATCTGAACACAAATTGAAATACCTCAAAAAAACCAAGAAGATCATAGGTCCAAGCCCACGAGAAAAATAGGAACCAAAAGACCCAAACTTTGTACAAAATCTACAGATTCAAGAAAAACGAAGAACGACCCAGAAGAGACTCGTGAATGTGCGTGATGAAAATTAAAAAGAAGAACGAAAGAGATTGTTACAGATCGAAGATGATTGAAAGCTGACGGGGTTCTCCGAGAAGAAAAGGAGATGAACTTTGTTGTTGAGTGCAAATTCTTTTTCAAAATTAGAACTGTACAAATTTTGGGTTTTTAAAGTCCGGCCTGCAATTTTTCTCAGGCCTGGCAACCTTTACATCATAATTGTAAAATACATATATTATACCATGGGTGCCTCGAGATCGGTGTCGTTTTGTTTTAATCATATCATATGCCGGTAGGTGCTTCAGCCATGCATGCATGCATGGAGTCGGGTGAGGTTCAAAGAGGAAGAAAGAAATGGAATGAAAGCATTTTGTTAGAGTGTCCTATATTGCCTAGACATGAAGATGTTAAAAAGTTTATAAGTGGTAAGGGTCTACTATCCAAACAACTAGTTCTAGTTATTTAGACAATGATTGACCCAAGCCTAATTCTTGATAGTGGACTCTACACTCTGCTCATATTTAAAAATTCAACATGATATCAGAGCCAGGTTGGCCCGGATTATTAATTTCCCGATTGTCCGTCTGGATGTTTATTCTCAACGGCCCGGTCCGGTTTCCACTGTGCATATTTCAAGTAACAACTAGATGTCCAGCCTCAGTTGCACTTGAAGGGGAGTATTAGAGTGTCCTATATTGCCTAGACATGAAGATGTTAAAAAGTTTATAAGTGGTAAGGATCAACTATCCAAACAACTAGTTCTAGTTATTTGGACAAGCTTAATTCTTAATACCAAATCAGAAGCAGTAGCTGTCACTAATTATATTGGAAAACTACGATCGATTCCATGTGGCTTCACAGATAAGAAGTTACATTAAATAACTTCGAGGTGCGGCCCACGATTACAGGAACTAGACCGTACATTTGATGGAATTAATAGCTAAACATTGTCCCTAATTGACAATGGAGAATGGACCCACGTAGCAGTTTTGAGTCAATCTTGTATCTTCCAATAAGACGTTTCTAACTGAATTTCACATTTTATCACACTGCTTTTCTTACAAATGGGGTAAGCGTTGAATGTATAGTGAATCACCATGAGCATTAGATAATGAATGGAGCATTAAATAGTTGCAAGTTCATTTCATACGTTTTATATTACAAGAAATCATTGCTTTCAACGATACATATGTTGTGTGAAATATATATAATTTTCACCTAGCGGCGTACCATTGTTATATTATCAGCAACTGTTCTGAATGATTAATTATATATGCACTTCGAAAATAACTCTTTCTGTTAAATGCTCAAATTGGAAATTTGGAATGTAGACATTCGTATAGGTTACCTCTACTGACAGTACAGTGGTCGGATGGTTGGAAGTGGATACGATTGCTATCTTGGTGCATGGAAAGCACGTCGCTAGAGAATGCATGTACACCAGATTTGTGCGCAATCGTTGTTATTAGGTTAGATTAAAGAATATATCCCAACTGTGATATTTGGTGTTTTGATTTGTTTAATGTTCAGCTTATGATTTAAAAAATAGCACCCATCCAGCGATTTTCCATTACTTAAATCTAGACAAAAATAATGTAGCTACTTGCGTTACCTTTTAATGAACACCACATATTCTTGCAAGTGAAAGATGAATAAGAAAGGAAGCACACAAAGATTCTTGACAAGATTTTAGATAGAATAGAAGTGTTTCAAGAATATTAATATTAAAAATAGAAAATAAAAAGGGGTGATTTTCCTTTTAAGAAATCATGATTATTTTATTTATTCTGATGTTGAAAATTCATGGCTTTTGGGACATGAATTAATGTTGTAAGATATATCGTCTATTCTATGGATCAAATCCACTTGGATCCAACCTAAATTAGGTTGGACGCATCAGCTCATGGACTACACGCTCGACGTCACCGGCACTAGTCTGTCCTCATTTCTAGTAGTCAGGAAGCATCTCATTAATTTTAAAAAAAAGGAAGTTACAAGTTGGAAGTGGTTTGACAATGTACTTCTGGTCTAAAACTTTCATCCCCTTGCTTCTGCTTTTAGTTCTGGCCTGAAAAATGAATGATGCTGCCATTTTGGGCTTGTACTGAACTAAAAGAATACATCCATTTTCCTGTCTCTGATTATTAGTACGGCAACCCTACTGATCTAAATAACAGAAGAATATATCCTGGGACTGATGTAGATTAGAAAGATTGAATCGTGAAGTTGCATCACTTTTTGAGTCTCAGATTTTTTTTGTGTTCCCAAAAAGGGTCCATGAGAGGGCAATCTTTATTCACGAATCGTCAACCTTTCATTGATCACCTCTCATGTCTCCTGGGCTGTGATGAAAAAGTTGAAAGATAATAAGATAAGCACGAGGGTGACTTGGAACTCAGATAAAGGTGAAATGGCTTCATTACAGCCCAGATTTTTTCTTTTGAAAAAGGAGAGAACAACATCAACATACAGTACATATTCCAACGTACGTAGCGCATCTTCTTGTTTATAAAGGTACTCTAATGTGCACAACCTTTCTTCTCTGTCTACCAAAACATTGACAGCTTGGCAGAAAAGGAAAAATTAAAACATAAACAAGACGTGGAGTCTTCACATGTGCACGAATTTGGCATTTGTTTCCTTTTCTTGCCAACTTCCATATGAATCCATTCAACTTTCCTTAGCTGATAATCAACGATTTTTAAGGCGGAGAAGTTTCATGACATATATTTCAAAAAAAATTCAAAAAATTCAAAAATTAAAAAAAAAATAGTTTTCTGCCTTGTCCATAGATGAGTAGGAATTGTTTTAAAGAGTAATTGAATCTACTTTTAGACTGGATTGTGGATTGGAAAGTTCCTGATTGGTGCAAGAATCTTAGGAATTTGCTTTTGTTTATGTTCATTTAATTGGAGATC
>JANZLH020000156.1:1268372-1287728 GCA_026770325.2 Erythroxylum fimbriatum | reverse complement strand
GAGTTTAGATTGACTTATTGAGATGAATATGAATGGGATTGATTCTGAGTATGGAATATGGATTGAGAATTATGGAAGTGTTTTAGGTATAGAATTGCATTTGATTGTGTTTTGGATTCCGGACGGGAAGTCTGATGTTTCTGAGTTTTGATTGGGATTTATAGAAGTGTGTTTTTTTCGATTGCAGGTTTTTGAGTTTTAGAAAATACGACCGTTATGCTGCCAAAATTTTTATGGCAAAGAAAGAATAAGAATAAGAATACATTTTATTAAAGATGAGATTGAGTTTAAGGCGATTTGTATGAACTAAGTGTTATTTGAGGATAAAATTTCCAGTAGGGAAATTCTATGGATTTTTGTTTTGATTTGAATAAGATTTGAATAAAGAGAAAAGAATTGAATAATATGAGAAAAAAAGAAAAAAAAATTTATACCGGATTTCGGATTTGTTTAGTCTAAAGGTTTCCAACGCGACGCTTTTCTAAAATTTTGTTCACGGATGTCAGAAATTTGTTACGGTTCGATTGAACCATTTGTTTGCTTCGTTTTCGATTTGTTTCCGATTCTTGTCCGCTTTCTGCATCAATTCGCTTTCGATGTGTGAACTCTGTTCTTTCGTTTCTGATACTTTGTATTAGATCTCGGATTTGTCACGCATTCGATTCTTTCGCTTTTGCTTTGTTTTTCGCGATTCGTTTTCACTTCTGTTCTTTGTGTTCCGCTTTTGTTCCGTTTTTTCGGTTGGGGTCCGGTTCCGAGATCGGGTCCCAACACTTCTCCCTTAACCTCTTCTTCTACGTAAATAGTCTTAGGATCTCTCTTTCTATTCTCGCTACCTAAAATCAACTTGCACTCCTCAATTTCCAAATCTAAAATTTCAACCTCCTTGCCTAAAGTCAAGGCAAGCTCAAGCTTGTCATCACTACTTTCCTGTAAGAAAACTTCTCTAAAAGCAAGATCAATACAATTAATAAAGGAGCATTTTTTGTCCACAACAATAGTGGGAATAGGGGAAGTATTAAAAATTGAAAACTCCATAGTTTGTCCTAAATTAGCCATGGTTAATTTTCCATTTTTAACATCTATCAAAGTGTTAGTGGTGACCATGAAAGGTCTTCCTAACAAATATCACAAGCCCACAAATATCACAAGCCAGTTGTTCCCTTCCCATTCTCCATAGAGTTGTTAATTAAAAAATTCCTAAGATCTTTTATTTTAGGAGGTAACTTATGTTGTAAAACGTCACTTGTTACCTCCGAATCATTACCTTCTCATTTGGTGCATACCTTTTCTTTTTAGTGTTCAACTTTTTGAATAACTTGGCATAGGCCGGTCTATTTTTATTCACCTTAAGTAAGGGAAGATTTATACTTACCAAGGAAAGCATATTGTAGATTTCAGAAAATTACTTGTCATGCTTCTCACCTTTCAATCTACTCAGGAAAGGAATTGAATGTTTGTATGGGTTAGAGGACTTATACAACTTTGGTGAAGTTAAAGCTTCTAGATTCGCCTCCTTCAGTGCTGTTGTGATAGTTTGTTTCTTCTCACCATCCTCTTCTTGCTCTGTTCCTGTATTCACAACATTATCAACCTTGTTATGTATTACCTTACCACTTCATAAGACCGTAATTGCTTTAGCTTGCTTTGGTTGTCTTGGAAACTTTCCCTTTTGGTTAGCTTGAAGTTGATTGGCCAATTTGCCCACTTGGGTGGTTTTTATCGCAGTTTTCTGATATATGTAAGTTTTAATATTTTAACCTCGATATTCTGCAAGCATACGGGTTGTTCTCGTAGTGTCTAAGGTGTTGATCCCACGAGGAGGGTTAATCTAATCCTGAAGTCTAATATTGTAAACTATTAAGCATAAATTAGGCAAACAATGAATTTAAACACGAGAACTAAATAAATCAAATAAACCAAAATTAAGTGACAAAACTCCAATTGATAATTAACACTTAACGAAAACAATCAACGAACAATGATTAATAATTTTAGATTGAAGGTGGATAACTATTAATGAAAATTGATTGATTTATTGAACAATGATAGCACACCCCAAAATTCAACCTAGTGACGTAACCAAAAGAGAGAAAGGGAAATTATCTATCCTGAATGCTAACCTAACCGATTAAGATTTATCAAATTAATGGTTCTAGACGATCCTAGGGTCAATTATTCTCTCTCAAGTTATAATTGAATCCTAAAGCATAATCCTTAATTAGATTGTTGGAAGTTGTAATCTATCAATTAACAACCTATCCAAAACCTAATCAGTTCTTAAGTTCTCTAATAAACAATTGGAAGCCTATACGTGATCTCTCTATGCAAGTTTTACCAACCTAATTTAACTCCAAATCTATTAAATTACCTAACTCTCGCTAGCCCAATTTAATCGTTTTTTCTCCATTCACCCTCTCAGTTTATTATTAAGATATGAAGTGCAGAATTAAACCACAATTAATTCAATAAACACATAAAACAATCATATTTCATTAAATCAAAAATAAAATTCCAAAGGTGAGTATAGAACATCAATCAACAATTCAATTCTACCGTCAAACTATATATCACAATTCTACAATCAAACAAAACTAAAATACCTAAAAAATAGAACTCGAATGGATGATGGGAGGCTGCAACGTCAGAAAGCACGTCGAGTTTGCGTCGTCTTCCTCTTCTCTCTTCCTTCTTTTCTTTCTCGATCTCTTAAAGTTCTCTCGTTTAGGGTTTTTTTGTGATGGCTTATCAAAAGCTCCTCCTCATTCTTTGTCTTATTCTTTATATACCTTTTGTGTTTTTGGCAGCCCTAGGGTTTTTTCGGGGTTGAAAAGGTCTGAAAAATCCCTTGAAACTCGACTTTTTTGAGTGCTTACACGTGTGGCCGATGTAGGTCACGATTGTGGGCCATGTCTTAGGCTTCTGTCATGATCTTGACAATTGGGCCACGATCGTGGGCGGTCTCTAATGCTTCTGTGACAATTGTGGCTTATGGACCACGATTGTGGGGCATTGTTTCGGCCCGAATGTCTCTGAAACTTCTCCGTTCTTTGATGTTGACCTTGAAACATTAACAAACACATCAAGGTACCTTAAAGACATTATAATTAAACTCGAATGCTTATACTAACCTATAAAAACACTTTAACACAAACAATTCATAAACTAACACAATTCTAACAAAAACACATACTAAATAATCAAATAAACAGATAAACACATATCAAACTATACCCTAAAACATGATGCATTTCACACTTATCAACATCCTTACAGTTAAATGTTTGCTTGTTCTCAAGCAAAAAAAACAACAAACACACAAAAATTCACATAGCACACAATGCAGTAATGAGACAATGACTTCAACTTCATGATATAAATTTAACTTAAAACACAATCATTCAAGTCATTTCAAATCATTAATATGCAAAATCTATGTCTTGGGCCTTTGAACTAAATATACATATTAATCTAGACTCAAGTGTTAAATTATTTACCCTTCTCAATTGCACACACTTATTAATAATTCTTTGGTCGTTCAACTCTATAACTAGTCCTAAGTACGTTTTCATGAAAAGTCAAACTATTACAAGTTCGGTAGGATTTATTCAAAAACACATTTTTATTTTTATTAACTTTTTATGAACATGGACTTAGTCTTTTTATGCGGAGGCAAATATTGGTAATGAATGTCAATTTGGTTACTCGACTAAATCATGTTTTTTATTAAGTCGCTTGGTTGGAACGTCATTCTAGCCTTTTTACTGAAGGCACACATTTATGATGGGTGTCAATTCGGTTACTCAGCTATATCACGTTCTCAACTGGCTACTAGCTCTATTCATAACCCGAAGGCTAGTGAAATAGTTACTTATTTTAAAAAAAACAACCTCTTCTTCTTTCTTCTTTTTTTTATAATTTTTTGTTACCTACTTGGTTGCTAGCAAAGCTACTTAGGTTAAAAGGCCTCAAATTATGAATGAATGTGACAATTTAGAGGGCTACACTTAAACACTAAATCCTAATTAAGTTGCATATTTAATCAAAGAACCCTAGTTCACTAATTATGCCAATTAATAATTCTCTACAACCTAATAGACCATGTTCAAAATTAAATTAATTTCAATTCATCCAAGCCATTGACATATTTATGCGATTAACAAAATACAACCTAACAACTATAATATGCAAAATTCACATTCAAATAAACACATAACCCTCCCTACACTTGAACGACACATTGTCCTCAATGTGAGAAGGGAACAAACAAACACATACAGACAGAAAATATTAATTAAAGTAAAACAAAAATAAATAACAATAAAGATAAAAATAAAAATAAAGACTAAATTGAAAAAGAAAGGGGGTTAGAACAAGCTTCATGGTGGTGGAGGTGGTGACAGTATTGGAGGTGGCAGTTGAATGCCCAGAGCCTTAAAATAATGATGAATCCAACGGATGTCTCGACTCTAATGTCATTGGGTTCAGGCCATCTCCGTTATCCTTCTGGAGTTCTTCGCAAGTGTATCTGTGATTGCCTTGTTGTTTGTAGAGATCATATCCAATACCTTTTACCAGCCTGGTTCTTTTGCATTTTCTTCCTCTTCCTTGAATTCCTCACTACTTAAATCCTCTTCTGCTTACTAAGGCGACTCTCTGCTAGAACTCACCTGACTCACCCTGATCTTCACATGAGTCTTTTGGTTGATAACCCGAAGTTCCATGTTGTGGGACTTAAGGATTTCAGCACGTCATAAATGATGATGGTTCATAAAGTCTGGGAGATGGATGGTAAAACCACTACAGTCTACGCCATAATACTCAGCAATGGCTGAAACTAAATATCCCATTTCAAAATTATTTCTCCTCTTACGTAGAGTTGCAACAACAGCATTCAGCACATGTGTGGAGGTGCACACTGGAATGCTGAGATCCATGCACCTTAACATAAAAAGTTCCTTTTTTAAGCACTTGTCGGTTTCTGATTTATCAAAAACCAGTTGGCATATGACCTCTTGGAGGAATGACTCCGTAAGGTAAGAGCTCAACCTTAGATTTTTGTACAAGAGTTATGTGTGTGGTACCTTGCTAGTTTAGGTCATATAGATGTAACAAGTTTAGGTCATATAGATGTATTGTTCAAAGATGTACTGGGTATTCTTGAGTCTCGTTAGAGTCTCTAGGAAATTACTAGTCTCTCACTGCATTTCTTCTCTATCTGGTTTATCACCAGTTGTTCTATGATACTATTAAAGATGATTTCTATAAGAACATGTAAGCCTCTTTCCCTTCTTGCAAAGCTTTTGTTATTCCTCTCCCTCCAAATCTCCTGTATACATGTTGTAATGGCTACCATGTAAGCATCCTTATCATGTTTGGATGCATGGTTTAGTAGTATCTCTTGTATAATGCCATTCAAATTGCTTTGATAGCAATTAAGTGTGCATAGTGAGGAAATTTGCTGCCATATTCTATTAGAAAACTCACATATGAAGAATAGATGGCCTCAGTCCTCTTCGTCTAGGTTGCCAAGGATACATCTTTTAGAGGAGGAGAGGAATTTTAATCTTGTCATAGTGATTAGTATGTCCTTCATGGCTAACCAGTTTAGGAAGCTGGCATTTGGCTTGATAGTGTTACTCCAAATCAACTTACACCATCCAATTCTTGGGTTTGTCCAATACTTTAGTTGTTTTGCTTTCCTATTTGTTATGTCCAATATAGCTAGGCCATTTGATAGATATATATCCTCTCCTTCATTGTGTCGATACTGTGGTATCTAATCTCCTCTTGGGAAAGATCCCAGTTTCCATCTGCAATTAATTATTAGATTTTATCTTTTTTTGAAAATCTATCCAGAATATCCCTAGCTATCGGATGGTGAATTAGTGCTCCTTGACCTATCCAATTGTCATACCATAATGAAATTTGATTCCTTGCCCCAATCTTGCAAGTGATTTGGTGTTGAACTTCCTCCCTCAGTCTAAGTATTTGATTAAAGAACCATGAGAAAGTGTCTTTAGGTCTAATTGCCCATAGACTACCACCCCTTAATATATAGCTATACACCCATTTAATCTATAATGATTCCTTTTCACTTAAAATTCTCCACAACCTTTTCAGCAATAAGTTTTTGTTAATTCTGCCAACTGACTCTAGTCCTAGTCCTTCATATGCTTTTGGTTGAAATATTTCAGTCAAACTGACTTTAGCAATTCGTCTTTCTCCTTTCCCCTTGCTCCATAGGAATTGTTTCATCATTTTTTCCCACAGTTTTGACTAACTCTTTGAAGAGGAAAATATGAGAACACCAATATGTATTCATGGACGTAATAACATATTTTAGAAGTTGAAGTTTGAAGTTTGCCACCATAGGATAACGTTTTGTTTGTCCATGAATCTAATTTCCTTTGTATCTTTTCAATCAGGGGCAGACATTCTCTAAATTGTAGTCATCTCAAAAAGATAGGAATGCCCAAATAGGTGATAGGAGGATCCTAATTTCCCATTCCAGTGATAAGGGATATGTCATTAGCTAGATGTGCAAAACTCTTCGATAGGATGAAAAAACATTTTTGAAAATTGATGCTCAATCTCGACATCTCCTTAAATCTTTGTAAGGTATTCATTAGTAATGTAATTTAAGGGATATCGGCCTTACTAAAAAGGATTAGATCATCTACAAAACATAAACTGGTTAATGAAAGAAATTTACACTTGATATGGAACTTGAAATTTGGAGTTGAAGAGATCTTGTATTTCAGCATAAGGGTAAGAACCTCCATACAAATTAGAAATAGGTCAAAGGAAAGAGGATCCCCTTACCTAAGTCCCCGTTTGCCTTTAAACGCCTTATTGGGACACCCATTGATCTTAATCCCAAAAGAAACCGTAGAAATGCACTCTTTAGCCCAATTGATAAAAATTTGGGGGAAACCCATAACTCCCATAATCTGCAGTAGAAAACCCCAACTGATGTTATCAAAAGCTTTATAGAGATCCACTTTTAAAGTGCAATTCTAAGGGAATTTTCCTCTTGTGTACCCTTTCAGAAGTTCCTGCAATATTAAAAAGTTATTTCCAATATTCCGCTTGCTTAAGAATGCTCCTTGGTTCTCACTAATGATGTAGTGTAGCATAAATTTCAATCTATTAGCCAGAATTTTATCAATAATCTTGTAACTAAAGTTAGTGCATGAAATTGGCCTAAAATCGCTCCATGTAGAAGTGTCATGAGTTTTTGGAATCAAACACAAGGAAGTCTTGTTGATCTCCTTAAGAATTACTCCATTTTTGAAGAATTCATTCACTACTTTTTTCATAATTTTCCCTATTGTATCCCAAATTTTTTTATCGAAGAAACCATTCAGACCATCTGGTCCTAAAGCCTTTGAGCCGTTCATCTTAAACACCATTGCCTCTATCTCTTGATTTGTGACCTACTTGATTAAAAGATCCACTTGATCTTCATAAATTTTAGCAGAAATAAACGCCCTAAGATCTGCACTGCAAGTGCTAGCATTTCCCTCAGATCCTAGGAGTTTTTGGAAATATATCAAGTCATCTTGAGCAATTTCAGTTTGCTCAAGCAAGATCTCCCTTGATTCCATTTCAATCGAAGTAATCCTATTCACATTCCTCCTTGCCTTAATAGTATTGAAGAAAAACCTTGTGCATCTATCTCCATCCTTAATCTAGTTAATTCTAGACCGTTGTCTTAGTAATGAGAAGTGGTTATCTACTGCTTGCATATAGAGCTTTAGGGCCTCCTTCTCCTCCTTTGCAATAGACTCATCTGTAGGATTGTCAGCCAATGATTTCTGTAAGAGTGATAGTTGAAGTCTAGTAGCTTCTGTCCCTTGGTCTGTGCTCAGACCCTTACTTCCATTTAATCTCTTTAATTCCTACTTTATAGGCTTTAGTTTTTGCAAGCAAATAAATTGTTTAGTACCAGTGACTTCAAGCTCCAATCCCTTGGTAATAGCTTCTTGGAATCCTTCCACTTTGGCCAGGAAATTATTAAACCTGAAAGGGTGTTTTAAATAAACCTTTTTGAAGAGGTTGTCCACCTTAATTGGGGTATGGTCCGAAAACCCTGGTTCTAAAACCATGGCTTGATTGTTTGGAAAGTTTGTTAACCACTCCACATTCACCAAAGCCCTATCCAATTTCTTTATGATGAGCCAATTAGAGCTCTGCTTGGTGCTCTAAGTAAATTTGTGTCCCTTATATTTTAAGTCAGAAATTTCCACATCTTTGGTGCAATCAAGAAAATCCGTATTGTAATTGAGCAAACTACAATTCCCTTCCACTTCCGATTGACAAATAGTGGAATTAAAATTGCCAATTATAATCCATGGGCCACTAGCTGATCCTTTTAGTCTTCTCTTTGAATTCCATAGTTCCATTCTTTGAAATGTAGTATTATGACCATAGATGAAGGTAGCCAACACTGAAGTGTGCTCCATTTTGAATGTCATTTTTGTATGCATGAATTGCTTACTTGCTTCCAAAACTTCCACCTCTATAAGGTCCTTATCATAGACTATGATGATTCTCCCATACTCATGGTACCGGTGATTAGATTTTATCTGCCATTGACTTACAAAACAACCTAATTTATTCAAATTTACAAGTCTGATTTTTGTTTCTAAAAGACAAAATAATTTAGGCTTCTCATGATAGAAAAACTCCTTTAAGGAATTGAGCTTCGAAGGGTTGTTTACTCCTCTAACATTCTAAATTAGAAAGGTCATATAATGTTGATTTTACCTTTTGATCCTTTCCTACTGCTCCGATTTCTCTTTCTAGTTTGTACATTTTCTAGTTTTTCCTCCCGATTTTCCCCGTAATGCATGACTTCTGGCTATTGTGGCAAATGGGTGGCTGCCTATTGCTGAACTCTTGGAGGCTCTCCCTTCTACAATTCTCCTTTATCTGTATTATAGTTATCATGTTCTTCCACTCCCTTATTCTTATGTTGTGCTGCCATATTCCCTATTACCATCGGTATTTGCTGTTGATCCTATGCAATATGTTCAGTTTGGTCCCCTTTTGCCTTATAAGACAAACTTCTATTTACTTGAATAACCAATCCTTAATCCTCCGGTATCCTTTCCTACGTTTCAAGTTCATGTTCATTACTTTTAGGTTTCCCTTATGTTTTATTCTCATCAAGCCCCAATTATTCTCCATAATCTCCCCTAACAAAAACTTTTCTTGTTGGCTTCCATGTTTTGCTTTGAACTTGTAAGGATGGTTTTCAATGGTAAGTTACCATGACTTTATTCTCCTTGAGGGAATTTCCATCTGCCAACCTTAGAATGGGAATATAATCTTTCATCTCCTTAAAAACATCCATACTTACATATAATCTAGCATAGCCAATCTGTTTACTCAATGTTGTATTCTCATCCATGCATATTGGTTTTCCCAAGTATCTTAGTAATAAGCTTAGGCCTTTGGTGGTCCAATATTCCATTGGAATATTGTGGATGTTTACCCATAGTGGTATATTCTTTAATTTTTTTTTCTAATTCCATACCAGGTTGCCAATTCTGGATGAATATTGGATGCTGTGAGATGTGCCATAGTCCTTCTTCTATCACTTTTTAAGCCTATGATTTTACGCTAAAGGTAAAATTAATATTGTCATTTTCTGTTAACACTCCCTCTTGTATGCCTGTTCCTTTCTAGTTTCTTTGAACCCATGCTTGTATAACAGGAAAAGGTGGGTGTTTATCCATGAAGAAGCCTATGATCGTTGCTTCCTAAGTTTTTATACCCTCCTGCAAGATGTCAAGACTTGGGGCCACCATTAATTTTCCATAAACTTCCATCGGGGGATTGTTGAAAAAAGAAGATTCAGAGCTCTCCTCTACCACCTGTTTCCAAGTTTTCTTGGTTTCCACAAAATTTTGGACTACATTAGCTATTGTGACTTTAAAGTTTGGGTGTGAATCTAGGGGGTGCTTGCCTCCAAATGTTGGAAGCAAAGAGGGAATAGTTCTGGATTGCAGGGGACCTGATAGAGGAGGAGAAGGATGAAAGGGAATGGACGTTAAAAATGTTTAGGTTTATGATAGCTTGTGGCAGAGCAGGGGGAGATTCAAAAGAGGAGAATGGAGAGATGCATAAGGGTAAAGAAGGAAATTCAGAAAGGTTGGGAGGTGTTAGGTCAGTCATTGTAAGGAAGAAGACTAATTTAGGTATGGTAGTAGCAATGCAGGAGATGGAGCAGGAAGTGTTCGTTTAGAAATGGTAAAGAGAAGAGGGCGGGAAAAGGGTTTGTGGGGGAAAAGACAACAATGCCCCTAGACAGGAGGAATAGGAAGGAGGATGGAACAAAGAGACATAGACGGAGGGAACGAGAGTAACAGCCGGAGGGACATGGATGAAGGAGGAGAAGGATTTAAGCTCAATCTTCTCCTACAGCACTAGATCCCTGTAGTTCCCAGAAGATTTACAGTCTTCCGTTTCACTTAATACTTATTATTATTGGTGGCATTTTTAATCAATGTTATTATATGTAATATTTAGATTTTTTGTTTTATAATTTATTATACAAAAATATAATAAAAATAATTAGAAAGTAGAAGTATTGTATATAAATAATAAAATATCATTAAATGTTAATTACAAACATTAAAAAAATATTTATGTAAAAATGAAAAATATAAATATTAGTTTAATGAATAAGACTCGTTTTCATCGCCACTACTCATATAATTTAGATCAAGTAATTTTTTTGACCAACTTTTCAAGCTTGCCCAACTTTTTTTTCATTGTAAGTTTTATTCACTACACTCTAATTTAGTCTTAAGTGGCTAATTCTCCTCATGAAGACAGTCAATATATGCTGGTATTGATAAGGATGAAGTAGTTTGCTTAGGCCCAACCCCAAATCTTTGATATACCCGAATCTTATACCAAGCACCTTGTTGCAAATGTCATCTACATTGGGCTCATTTCCATCAGAAATTGATGTTTGCAACAACTCCTACATATTATTCTGAAACTTAAAAAACAAAATCAATGTTCCATTCAAATATTATTAGTTAGTACTACATAAATAAATAAAGTTAAAATTTAAATAAATTTTATTCTTACATAATTATTGTGCACTTCTTCAAACATCGAGCTGTCACCTTTCTTATAGTGTGTTAGTTTGTAGAGTGTGATCCTATCATGCTCTTCTCCTTATAGTTCCTTATGACTCTGTCCAAAACATAACAAATAATATTGTATTTACTAATATAATTATAACTTGTAAACAAAGAACTTGCATATTCATTTCACACAACAACAAACGATCTAGAGCCTTGGTTATGAGAAAATTTCATTTTTCCTCTATTAACCTTGACCTTCTCACACTTCTCCTAAATAAAGAAAAATAATCATTACATCATCTAATAAGATTAATGGAAGAAAATGTGAAGGGAAAGAGAATAAACCTGAACATTGGGAGAGGCCTAATAATAATATAAACTGATCTAATTTTTTGGAGAGATTGGATCTAAAACATATCTCCTTGCCTCCTCATTCAAAGGAAAAGATTTATAATATTTATGTTGTCGATAATGATGATACTTGGTCCTTTGTTTCAAAAGTGAAGTGACACAATTTGAAACATCAGGGTTATCGATATTGACAATATTGAGCTTCATTTATGAATAAAAAGTAAAAGTGTAATTAATCTTTAAAAAAGTCAAACAATATTGCTTATAATTAAATAAATTGAAAATTTATTGAAACTTTGTCCAAAGCATTCTCTAGCAAGTTGTCTTCCCTTAACTGTTTGGCATGCTTAAGGTAAGACAATTCAGTTTTGGCAATTACCCCAACTTACTAGACAATTTTATCGATTGAACCTTGTATATAGGAAAACCTTACGAGGCATCAATATGTACAGACAACTTGATGTTCATTGCAACATTCATGTGCTGCAATTCACAACTTTTAGTTATGCCTCTACCTCTTTTTCTGATGGCGATATTGGAACCTAACAACAAATGAATAATGATAAAAAAATACGCATTAAAAATGTAAATATATATTTTAGCATAAGTCTAATTATAGATGTTAAAGATTAACACACCTGCAGATCCTTTAGTACTAGTTGAGGCAGATGGAGGTTGTTACTGACTGGCTTCATTAGTGGATGAAGTCGATTGCTGTTGTCAGCTAGGGTCTGATTGACGTGGTTGTTATTGACTAGGGATAACTTTGATATTTGCCACCTTCTTTCCTTTGTCTCTACCAGGTTCCATTATATTGGATATCTATAACTCAAATATGAACATTGCATGTAAACATAAGTCAAACATCAACAATACGCGTATAAAAAGAAAATTTGCAAGGTCCAATGTTTGAAACTTGAAAATTTGAAAGGTCCAATATTTTTTTAATTATGATACATGATGAATGCTTTAAAAATATATATATCAAAAAACAAATTGTAAGCTTAGTATAGAAAAATAAAAAAAAGTATAGTACTAATGGATTTATAATGAAAGGACTACATATTTTGTGAATAAGTTTCTTGTAATGTTTTCCCTTTATAAATTTCCTTCAAATTTAATACACTTTTATTACCCTAATCATACCTTACCTAAGCCCCAATATAACCCTTATAAAGATTTTTTGATTTTTGTTTCTAGTTTACATATAAGTGGTGAAGATGTGATAATATTACAAGCCTATAGTAATAGTTCTGCTATGCATTAGTTTGAGAGTTTGATACTTCTAACCCTAAACACTTGAGCGAAGCCTTGGTGAGGGTGTAAGATTATGCTTTTGATTTCTATAAGATTAGTGACTTGATTATTATTAATATTGACTTATGAAGTTGGTTTTAGGATAAATTGACTTTACTTGTCTGTTAATTTCATTAATATGACATGATTATTTAGAGTATGGATGGACAAATTGGGATTAATAAAGGATGGATGTTGTAAGTTTATAATTTGCTTAAGGAAAAGCAAAATTTTATGTGTGGGGATGTTTGATAGATTCTAATTTGACTATAATTATAAACCTATATTTGATGTATTTTGCTTGATATTTTATAGTTTTGTTGTATATTTGGTACTTAATTTACCCATATGCATTTATAGGTTTAATTCGCACACATGCATTTATAGGTTATAATTGCCTTCATGGAACAAAAGGAGAAGACTTCAGATGAAAACATGGCATAAGTCGAAGATTTAAAGCAACTAAAGACCTACACATCTGTGTATAGAGATAGTGTAAGTCTCTATAAACGTGTGAAGATTGAAGAAATTGGATTACATTGGCATGTAATTCCACATGACCAGAAGATACACAACTATGTATATTGCCCATGTGAAAGTACATTTGGAGTTTGATCAAACCAGTCACACTTAAATATCATACTTCACTTTAATGGCAATGTAGGGTACTTAATTTCAAGTATTTCAATAATTTTACTATAGTAATTCATCAATTCTCCGTATATGCAAACTCCGCTATTTATTGTTGCCATGCTATGACCATGATATTTTGTATGATATTTATATCTATTAACGAAATACATCGGCTATGATTTAATAGTTCGTAAAGGTACCTTCACAAGATCACATATGAACTTGTTCTCTATTGGATTTTATAATGCCTACACAAAAGAAATTATCATATTAAACAATATAATGTCATTTGAACACTTAAATCTTATAATTCAATCATTTCAATATTTGTAAGTGAAAACTTACATATTTCTTGAACTATCGAGGAAAGTGTCCTCTAACTTCTTTATTGATATCATCTTGTGCTTTGTTGGGCATTAGCTCGTGTAACAATTCCTCGTATAATCTAAAAAAATTAATATGTATTTCAGTTATGAACAACACTAAATTTCAAAACCCAAATAATCAATTTCAACTTACTGCACAAAAGGCTTAACCTCTTGACAGTTCAATAAAATGTAACTATAGGTAGTCTCAATTTCTTCCTCTGTTAACATTCGTCTTGTTGAATGTTCATATATTCATCCAGGATATGTGAAAATGGATAAGTTACCATCAGCATCACTCGTTCCTCCCCCATCGTCATTATGAGGAACTTTTCTTTCTCTTATGTGAACATGCGGCTCAAAATAATGTGAACAAAATGTATTAGCTTCCTCTGCTAAATAAGCATTACATATCAAACCTTCAACTCTAACCTGGTTTTTGAAAATTTTCTTCAAGTGATGCAAATACCTATATTAGCGAATAAGGTTATTACAATTTAGTTGCTAAAACATGTTATTACTTCAATTATAATCAATTTTGTTGAATTACCTCTCAAACGGATACATCCATCGATATTGAACCGGAACAACTGCTAAATGCATAGGTAGATGCTTCATACAGTCAAAAAAGCTTAGAGGAAAAATCCCTTCTAACTTTCACAAAATTATTGAAATTTCCCTTTCTAGTTTTTACATTTTAGCCAACTTGATTTCAAACGATGCTAAACTTTTGAAAAACAAACTTAATTATGTTATTATTTCCTAAACCTTATTCGGTAGCAACTTCCAAAATACAATTGGAATTAGCCTTTGCCTAAACACATGACAATCATGACTTTTTATCCCAAATAATTTGTACTTCCTTATGTCCACACACCTTGCCAAGTTTGAAATATAACTATCGGGAAACTTTAGACTTTTCAACAATTCACACAATATTTCCTTTTATTGTTTATCCAAAGTGTAATATGCTTTCAGATATTTACCAGTGCGAAGATCTTTATGTAACTCATTCCTTCTACAAAAAAGTTTCAAATTAGCTCATGATTTTGCATTCTCTTTTGTCCTCCCTTCAATGTTCATTATGGTATTGAACAAATTGTCAAAAATATTTTTTTCAATATGCATCACATTTAGATTATGACATATCAAATTAGTTTTCCAATATGGCAAATCCAAAAAGATGTTTCGTTTTCTCCAACCAAAGTTTTTACCAATGCTTGTATTAACTTCATCAGCTTCAAATTCTGTAACTTTCAACAAGCCTAATTCTTCAATCTCCTGCACTATCTCTTCACCAGCTTTGCAAGGGGGAGGAGGTATTTTTACCATCCTATTCTTAATGAACTTTTGTTTATTGCATCTAAATGGATGATCTGGAAAAAGAAATTTGTTGTGGTTGTCAAACTGACATGTTTTGCCCCATTTAGGGAGATAAAAGACATCAGAACCATTACCACAATAAGGACAAACCAATTTCCCTGTTGCGCTTCATCCAAATAATATGGAATTTGCTTAAAAGTCACTAATGGTCCACATCAAAGCCGTTCTCAACACAAAATTTTGTTTCAGAGGCACATCATATGTCTCAACACCATATTCCTAAAGATGCTACAATTCAGATATCAATGGTTATAAAAATATATCAATTTTATGCTTTGGAATTTTAGGCCCTGGCACAATGATTGTGAAGAACAAATATGTCTCTTTCAATGAAATGTTTCCATGCTAGTGCATCTGATGGATGACTCATTACTCCATCTTCTTGTTCGTGTTCATTATGCCATCTTATGTAAGATGCAATAACATCAAAAGCATATAGTCTTTGAAGTCTGGGAGTTAGCAGGAAATAATGCATCTACTTCCAAGGTACTAATTTCTTTTTCATAGAACGCTTTCTAGGCTTGAACCTAGATTGACCATAAAATTTGTACTCTTGTAATTCCACATCATGTCCCCATTACAACATACATCCTAATTTGCAACAATCAATCTTTTCAATAGGCAAAAATTGCATCTTACTTGAGATGGCATTGTATGATCATGAGGCAATGATTCATTATACCATCAAATAATTTTATCAAAACTACCATCAGAAATATTCCCTTAAGACTTTATGTTCAATATTCGAGCAATTGAAGACAATCGAGTCCTTGTCTTATAATTTGGCCATAATTCTTGGTAAGTTGAGTGTAGTAAGTCAAAAAATAGTTTTGCATGTGGGTTTGGTTCTTCTTCAAGATTTTCTATATTTTTCTTAAAGGTATAACTGACTGCATTATAAATCATTTGCACGTAAGGATTTTCATTTACATCCACATTATTTGTTCTAAATCCAATCCCCCTTTCAAACTTATTTAAGTTCATTGTCGATTGTACTTCATTACTCCTTGAGGTGCTACAAATCAACAGTTCCCCATATTGTGTCCACTCAAAATAATTTGAGACAAACCCTTTTCTCAGCAAGTGCTCATTCACTTCATTAATAGGAAGGAAACGAATGTGTTTGTACTTTTTACATAGACTTCTGATCTTTGGGTCATCCATTTATGTAGGTTGAGAACATGCATAATGAATAAAAGCTTCAACTCCCTCAACAAACTCAGGATTAATGAAACCATCAACTATTAATCGTCTATACATCCAAGATCTATCAACATTACTCATTTCCATAAAACTGTTAATTTTAAACAGTGATTCCATATCTTTCATGTTCCCTAAACTTTGTATAACATCTAAACTTTCTGTAACATCCCCAAATTATTAAAATTGTCTGTATTCTCGAATATCACAAAATTATTTATAAAATTCGAGTCGAAACTATTATTTTTAATAAATATTTTCAAAACTATTATTTTTAATAAATATGTTAAGATGTATAATAATATATAAATTATTTATTTAACTAATTATTAGTTTAACATTAATAAATTTACTTGTTTATATTACTCTAAAAATTTTAAGAAAAATCGAAAAGATTTTTCTTGAGCACCCTTAACCTCCAACATTACTCCAACCACCAACTTCATGATTTCTCAAAGACAAGAAATATGTTCACTGAGTATGCTTTAGTCTTTTAGCCACAACTTTTTTCTCTAGTTATCCAAACAAGATGATTCTTAATTTGGATTAAACTAGAAACAAATGGCTACATTGTTTAAGAACACATCAAATTTAAATTCTATCTTTAAGAATCTCAAAATTTGTCATGAAGTTGAGAACTAGGTGCAGTACATTGGTGGATGAATGTAAAGTTTGTGTTTTGAATTCAGGAGAAATTCTAGATTTATCTAAATAGATTTAGACAAAGTTATCTTCTAGAAAGTTGTAGGTCTTTCTTTTATCCTTCCAACGGTATATAGTATGAGAATTTTCGACATTGGAGTTGAATGTTATGATCTTTATAAGTGGAGATGCTCAGGAGTATAGATTGTATTATCTAATAACGTCATATTGCCTGGTGATGACGTCATATTGTCTGGAGATGAAGTATCGTCTGATTACGTCATATCATCTGTGATGATGTCATATCGTCTGTGATGAAGCATCGTCTGATGGCATTATATCGTTTGGTGATGACGTCATATCGTCTGTGATCAAGCATCATCTGATGATGTCATATCGTTTGGTGCACTGTTCATCTGATCCTATCATCTAATCCATTGTAGACTGAATCATCTACCCTATAGCCTGGTCCATTTTTGACCCTTTAGATGATAGAATTTATCTTTGAGGTCTTCATGAAAGTTGTAGATCCTGATGTCCTCTTTCAAACCATTTAGAGAACATCTTAATCCAATATCTATAGGAAAAATTATGGAAAATTTCCCAATTCGTCTGACCCTATATTCTGGTGCATTTTTGACACTTAAGATGATAGAAGTAGTCTTTAGTCTTTATGAAAGTTGTAGATCCTGAAGTCCTCTTTAACACCATCCAAAGAACACCTTAATATGATATTTATAGGGAAAGTTATGGTAATTTTCCCAATTCATTTTGTTTGGTTTCATCTAACCCTATTGTTTGATCCATTTTTTATCCTCCAGATGATAGAATACGCCTTTGAGATCTTCATGAAAGTTCTTGAAGTCCTTTTTCAAACCATCTAAATAACAACTTAATTTGATATATATCAAAAAAGTTATGGCAATTTTCCCAATTCATCTGAACCTTTATCTAGTTTCATCTGACCCTATTGCCTGGTCCATTTCGGACCCTTTAGATGATATAATTTGTCTTCGCAGTCTTCCTAAAAGTTGTATATCTTGAAGTCCTCTTTCCAACCATCCAAAGAACAGCTTAATCCGATATCTATAGGAAAAGTTATAGCAATTTTTCCAATTCATCATACCCTTTATCTGGATTCGTCTAACCCTATTGTCTGGTCCATTTTTGACCCTTCAGATGATATAATTTGTCTTTAAGACTTCATGAAAGTTGTAGATCTTGAATTTCAAATCATGTAAAGAAAAGCTTAATCCAATATCTATAGGGAAAGTTATGGAAATTGTCCCAATTCGTCTGACCCTTCATCTAGTTTCGTCTGACCCTATCGTCTGGTCCATTTGTGACCCTTCAAATTATAGAATTTGTCTTCATGTTCTGCATTAAATTTGTATATCTCGAAGTCTTCTTTTAAGCCGTCTAAGAATGACCATGATCTGACATCTCTAGTGAAAGTTATGCCAATTGTCCCACGACGAGTGCAATATGATTGAGGGCAAAATCATGTTTGATTCTTTCGGCCATAGCCTTATCATCCACCTTGAAAATTAAATGATTCTTAAACCTATAAATGATTAACACATTTTTCTATCCCTCCATAGAATTTTATAACATTTCGTATTGATTCGAAAAAGATTGTTTGAATCAAAGTAAGGGTATCGATTGGAAGAGTATGAATTCCATGTTTTACTGAACATACTTTGGTATTTTGATGATTTCTAGATCCGTAAAGCTCGGAATGAGATTATTCTTGTTTCAAAATAAACTAGATACATAGAGCTACAAATGGTATAAAGAAATCGAAATCTAATTCAGTCTTTGAGATCTTTAAAGTCTAGACGGAGTTTAAGTATAGTGTATTGTTTTAATATAAGAGCAGTCCAAATATGATTGGGGCAATACTTTTAGATTTTTGAACCAAATTGAATGATTTTGGTGTCATTAGAAACTTAAGACAATGGGAAACATTTTTCTAGAAGAAAGTGTTATGTCAGAATGTTTAAGTATACTGTTGGTAAGACACTTAAGCATAAAAGAAATAAGGCATAAATAGAAGGGCAAATTGGACACGTCTCAATCATTAAGGGCATAATTGGAAGAAGAAGTATTGTCTTGCATTTTAAGAAGAGAGAAGAACAAAAATGGAAAAGAAAAAGAGAGAAGTGTCATGAAGAAGAGAGGGAAATATGAAGAGAAGAAGAGAATGAGAAAAAGAAGAGAAAACAAGCTAGGGTTTAATTTTTCTTAGTCTTCAAGAGAGATTTTGGAGCTGTTCAAGAAGAGAAAAAGGTAGAGAAAGAGAAGAGCTTCCCTTTGAGCTAAAGATCTCTTCATTTGGTGAAGAATCAAGGTAAGATCATGTTGAGTCTTTTGGATTT
>JANZLH020000156.1:1252057-1263631 GCA_026770325.2 Erythroxylum fimbriatum | reverse complement strand
GAACAAGAGGTAAATCAAATTGGTTGAGGATACAACAACAAGGAGAGGATAGATTGACAAAGGAAAGGATTCAAAAGGAAAGGCTTTGGATACAAGAAGAAGGAGAGGATAGCCCAACGAGGAATTAAAGCTGTAGCGAAGGAGTCGGTAATAATCTTCATCCTGTTTATATTTATTATTATCCTTATACCATATCATGTATAGATTGGCATGATAAGATATATTGCTTCCGCTGCAAATAAGATTTCTAAAAAGTTTTGAAATCTACCGGTTCTCCAAATATGGCATACTTTCTTTTTCTGATCCAACATTTAAAGGCTTGTGGTATATGCTAAATGTCATCGTACATCTACAAAAGTGAAATTATTTCTTATATAATTAAAGAAATTTGTATTACAAAAGGGAAAAAAATAGTTACATTTGCCTAATAAAAAAGGACCATGAATGATCCTATTAATAAAGCAACTAGGATCTAAAGCATTAAATAAAGTAACTAACTAATAGATAGGAGCTCTAAAGTATTTCATCTCATATTGTAAACTTTATAGGATAACATTCCAATAACCTTGCATTTAATAGCAAAATACTAGAGGAGATCTAAAATTCATTATTATTGAGAGAATAAAAAATTAATCTATTCCTATATGTTATAATGGTTGAGTTCCTACATGCTTGTCAAATGTTCCATTCTAAATTGTTTAGTTATTAGCTCGAATTGTAATTGCTTAATCAAAGAGTCCTTCTAAGTTGTGGCTTTTATCTTCTAACTTCCACTTCCCATCTTATAGTTAGATTCTTTGTGATTTTTACTCTATATAGACTAAGTTTCATATTTTCCCTTATTTTAGTAAGAAAAACTATTTTTATCTTCATGTTTTTTTAATAACCTTTGGTTCCACTCTCTTTATAGGGCATATACGCATATGCGAAAAGGTATCTTGAAGATATTATAGTCATCTACTGTTAAGGAATTCGTTATGGAAGCCCATCTAACTATCTTCTCCCATCTTTCCTCATTGCATTAGTGGTTACAAGTGACTTGAACTCACTTCCACATTTCCTTAGAAAAAGAGTGATGGAAAAATAAAAGACTATGGAAAAATAAGAAGTCTCTTATTTCCCATTCATTGTTGTAAAGAGCATATATACGATTAAGACTTTATATGATTTTGAGTCTATCAAGTGTACTCAATTTGATTTTTATGGCTAATCATGTAATAAAAACAAATTTAATGGAATTTCTTTTAATTTATACTAGTTTGAATTAGTGTATTTTAGTGGAGGGAGGCTTTAATACTTGGTAGCAAGTCTTATTAGTGAATTTTATTGAGGTATGACTTACCCAAGTTATCTTATCTTCTATATTCTTGATATGTGCTTAATTGTTGATACATTTAATTCATTACACTTAGTGATTAATGCCTTAAAATGCTTATGATACTCACTTTAGCTCATATTTGATTTTAGATACATTTTGGAACTGAAAGAGCTAAAGTCACCTGAAAGTAAACTTGTTGAGTCATATTTTCAATGTTCATACTCTATTGTCTTCATAGAGCAAGAAGAAGAAAAAGATTAAAAGAAAAAGAGACAAGAGACAAGATAGACCATAAAAATGGAGGTATTTGTAACATTTTGATTTAAAAAGCACATAGTTGTAACATGAATTACACTACCCACAGAACAAAGCTAGCTGTCCATTTATCACATGATTTTAACCTACTTTTTATTATAAAAAGAATGGTATAACAGTTGGGATATTTAGAGGAAAATGATCAACCCCCTTCCCAAAAAAATTGTGTCATAGCTGTAACAATTAAATTGTTATAGCCATGAGATCACGGATGTAACAATTTAAATGTTACAGCTATGACGTGCATTAGAAGACAAAAATGAGACACATGTCCATTTCAAAAGAAAAACCTAGCTTTTGTAAGATGTGAGGGATATAAAAGGTGTCATCTAGAGAATAAAATAAGAGGAGTGGGTGTTGGCAATGGACAACAATGAAGGGAGTAAAAGAGAGGAGACAACAATCAAGAAGGTGTAAGGGCTACAGTGTATTATGAGAGCTGATTCTTGATTAATCCTCTTTGATTTTTGAGAATAAGCAAGTGGGAGGAAGCTGGACAAGGTTTGGACAACTAAGAGAGTTTTTTGGTAGGAAAAAACCAACATCCCTCATTGTCTTCACTTATGCTCAGTTGTCAATAATAATATGGGCGTTATTGGAGATTAATGGAGAAGGTTGGACAAATATGATAAGCCTGTGATTTTTTTTCATTTCTCTTCAGTTTTCTATGAAAACAATGGTGTCCTTGGCTGATGTTTGGAGACACATGGAGAAGATGAAGGGCTAGACATCCCGATGTCGGTTCAGAGGTGTAATCTATACCGAGGAGCACAGTTAAGCATATATCATTGTGTATCATTTTCTTTCCCTTTTTTCGGAATGTTTACGTTATCTTGAGATTAATGATTGGGTATTGTGTAAAAATGTTTTTGATGCTCTATTGAATCATTTTTCATGAAAACTCGTTACTAGAACTTGAATGTGATACATAATAGTTGTGTTAAAGGTTTATGTGGCAACTAATGGTGTTAAATCGTTAGGGATAACGTAGCATAAGTTAAATGATCTGAGCTTCTGGATTATTTCTCATATTAGTCCATTTTTCTCAATTATGATGCGACTGTCTAGATAAAATTAGATAACTTGTTCTAGGTTTCCCGATAGTTAGGGTTAATTAATGAGCTCCTCTTAATTAATAACGACCTAAGAAAAAACTGAGATTAATAGAGCTTGTTGTTAATTCATGATCAATAGTCTAAAGAGAGGTGTGAAGAAGATAATTCAATGACATATGTGAAATTGTGCTTAGGTCAAGATTAAACCAAAGAACCAGATTTCAACCCATTAATCAATTTTATCATTTTGTTGTTGTTTAGATTGGGTTGATTTTGCATATTTAATTTTACGTTGTTTTCTAATTTGTATTGAACCAAACCCTCTGTTTTACATATACATAGAATGTAGGAAAGTAATTGGATTTAATCTCTATAGGATCGACTTAGACTCACCACTATTATAGTCGTAGGTCTAGTTTATTTTGTCTAGTGTTATGGCACGCTACCAATATTGGCGTCATTACAGGGATTAATATCCTTTGCTTTTATGAATTTATTTTTTGTTTTGTATTGTTTTTTTATTCTTATTTTTATTTTTGATTAAATCTTTTCTTATTTGGTTAGTTATGGTGTATAAAACAATCTTCTCACTGTGGTGAATTGAAATTTGATCAAGAACTTGAAAGAACGTTATGGAGAACGAGAAGACAAGCCACATAAAGTTCTAAGGATTCATCATCATCTAATAGGAAACTTGATTCATCACTAGGAATTCAAATAATTTTAGATGTCCTTTCTAATTCCTGTAGTGATTCCATTTTTGAAACTAATTTTAACACAGTAGGTCAATGCAATGATCACAATCTTAAGCAGTTAGCAGCTCCTGATTTTAATCATCAACCTTTATGCATTGATTTTCCTATTTTGATGTTGCTTTTGAGCTTAAATCGAGTCTAATTCATCTTTTGCCTAATTTTTATGGTATGCTAGGTGAAGATCCTCGCAAGCATCTTAAGGAGTTCCATGAAGTGTGTTATAGCGTGAAGCCAGTCAAGATATAAGAAGAGCAGATCAAGTTGAGAGCATTCCCATTCTCATTGGGGGACACTGCCTAGGATTGGATTTATTACTTGCCCTCAGGATCGATCATTATGTGGAATGAGATGCAAAGACCTTTTCTAGAGAAGTACTTCCCTACTTCTCGAGCTACGAATATTTGGAAGGAGATATGTGAAATCCGACAACATCATAGGGAGGCATTATATGAGTACTGGGAGTGGTTCGAGAGATTATGTGCTAGCTTCTTCCACAAGAAAGAAGTATGATAGATGCGGCAACCGAAGGTGCACTAGTAGATAAGACACCCATTGAAGCTAGAAAATTGATTTCCAACATGGTTACTAACACTCAAGAATTCAACATTCGAGAGGATCGGCCATTGAATGTCAGTGAAGCTAGTACTACTACATTGGAGCAACAAATAGCAGGGTTAACATCTTTAGTGAGGCAAATAGATACAAATGGTGCTCAACAAGTCAAGGTATGTGGAATTTACAAAATGGTAGGACATCCCACTAATATGTGTCCAACCTTACAGGAGACTTCAAAAGAACAAGTGAATACTTTTAAAAGCTTTTCGAGCCAACCACAAAGGAATCCTAGCTACCCTTATGCATAGAACTTAGGGTAAAAGAATCCTCCATTTAATAACTATGGGCAGCAAGGACAACAATAAGGCTCCTACCAACAACCATATCAAAGACAAGCACAACCATCAAGTTCAGGACCTTCACTAGAAGAAATGATGAAATGTCATAAAATTCCAACAACAAAAAAGAGCTAGCATTTAGAATATGGAGAATTAACTAAGTCATATAACTACTACGGTGAGACGATTGGAGAATCAGAATTTGGGTAATCTTCCTTCTCAAACGATTGCAAACCTGAAAGAAAATGCAAGTGCTACACCCTGAGAAGTGTTAAAGAAACTAAAGCACCACATAAGACTCCTGTTGTTGACAATCATGAAGAATTTGAAAAGGAACATGAAGTGTCTTCAAAAGAAGCTAGCAAAGGAACTAAGATTAATTCTCAATCTCTTGTGATTAAAAATTTTACTAAAACTTTGCCTCCTTTTCTTAGCAATTTTTCAAAATTGAAGAAAGAGGAGCAAGATAAGGAGTTTTTACAAATGTTCAAAATGGTAAAGTTGAACATACCTTTAATTGATGTCATAAAGCAAGTTCCACAATATGCCAATTCCTCAAGGAATTATGCATGTCAAAAAGGAAATTGAGAGGAGATGAGAAAGTGAGTGTTAGAGAAAATGTGTTTGCAGTTATTCAAAGAAAGCTTCCCCTAAAGTGTAAGGATCTAGGTACGTTTACAATTCCTTGTAAAATTGGTGATACTAGATTTAAAAGGGCAATGTTAGATCTAGAAGCTTCAATTAATGACATGCCATATTCCATCTACACTTCATTGAATTTGGGATCTTTGAATGAAACTCGTGTTATAATTCAATTAGTTGATAGATCTAACGCTTATCCAAAAGGGGTTATAGAGGATGTCTTAGTACAGGCTAACGAATTAGTTTTCCAAACTGACTTTTATGTGTTGAACATAGAGGGAGAACCTTCGTCTAACTCTTCACCAATCTTACTAGGCCGACCATTTTTGAAGATATCAAAGACAAAGATTGACGTGGATGCAAGAACATTGACTATAGAGTTTGACAGTGAAATTGTTCGAAATATTTTTGAGGCAATAAGGTACCCTAGTGATGTTCATTTTGTTTTACCAATTATTTCATTGATTGTTTGTCTCAAGAAGTTTTTGATGTGGATGGTAAAGATTAGCTAGAAGTCATTATTTGCATGAGTTTACATTGCAAAATTCTAACTTATTCATTACAAATGAAATGGAAGAGATTGTGCTAGCATTGCAATAATTGCAACCAATACAAGAAGGTATGTAATTCCAAATATTAAACTACTAATATCTAATACGAAATCTTTACCTTTGGTTATGCAGGCACCTACAATTGAACTAAAAAAATTATCGGAGCACTTGAAATACGTGTTTTTAGGAGGAGGAGAAACACTTTCAATAATCATTGCAAGGAATTTAACTAAGCTTCAAGAGAAAAAGCTCATTCGAGTGCTTAAAGATCACATCATAACTATAAGATGGACCATAGTTGACATTAAGGGTATTAGCTCTTTAATATGTATGCACCGAATTCTGTTAGAAGAAGGATCCAAACCTTCAAGAGAATTATAAAGAAGATTGAATCCTTCGATTATGGAAGTGGTAAAGGCAAAGATCCTGAAGTTGCTAGAAGTTGGTATAATCTATCCAATTTCATATAGTAAATGGGTGAGTCCAATTCAAGTTGTACCGAAGAAGATCATGATTACAGTGGCGAAAAATGAGAATTATGAGTTTTTCCCTACAAGAATTGAAAATGGATGGCGAGTATGCATCGATTATAGGAAGTTAAATGTTCCTGCACGCAAGGATCACTTTCTTCCCATTCATCGATCAGATGCTTGAACGACTTGCAGGACAATCTCACTACTATTTTCTTGATGGGTATTCAAGATATAACCAAATTGTGATAGCTCTGAAGGATCAGGAGAAAACAACTTTCACATACCCATTTAGTACATTTGCCTACAAAAGGATGTCATTTAGACTCTGCAATGCCCCAGTCACTTTTCAAAGATGCATGGTAAGTATTTTCTTTGAGTATGTTGAGCACATTATTGCGGCCTTATGGATGATTTTATTGTATGTGGGGATTCATTTGATTCATGCTTGGGTAATTTGAATTGTGTACTTGAACGATGCATCGAAACTAATCTTGCTCTAAATTCTAAAAAATGTCATTTTATGGTTGAGCAAGGAATAGTTTTTGGATATGTAATGTCATCTAGAGTTATTAAGGTCGATAAAGCTAAGGTAGAAATTGTGTGAAACTTACCCTACCTCAAAAAAGTGTTGGAGGATCATTCTTTTCTTGGATATGCAGGTTTTTATCATAGGTTTATCAAGGACTTTAGGAAGATCTCAATGAAACTCTGTCAATTGTTACAAAAGGATGTGCCCTTCGAGTTTGATGAGAGAGGCAAGCAAGTATTTGATATGTTAAAAGAGATTTTGTCTTCGGCACCAATCATTCAACCACCTAACTGGAGTCAACCGTTTGAGATTATGTTCGATGCAAGAAATTTTGCTATGGGTGTTGTTCTTGGTAAAAAATGTGGCAATATGACTCACACCATTTACTATGCTTCATGAACTCTCTATCCAGCACAATGCATATACTCCACCATATAAAAGGAGCTTTTAGCTTTTGTGTTTGCTTTAGATTAATTTAGACCTTACTTGCTTAGTTCTAAAATGATTGTATATTCTGATCATGCAACATTAAGTTATCTTTTATTGAAGAAGGAAGCAAATCCAAGGCTTATTAGATGGATTCTCCTATTCCAAGAGTTTGATTTGGAGGTTAAAAACAAGAAAGGTATAAAGAATTTAGTCTTGAATCACTTAAGTTGAGTTGTGAAGGAAGAGGATTCAGTACCATTGTGAGAGTTATTTCTAGATGAGAAATTACTAACACTTCAAGGTAAGGTTCCATGGTATGCTGATATTGCGAACTATCTAGTAAACCATGAGGTACCTAATGATTTGAGTAAAGCTAAATGGAATATAATAAAGAGTGAATCAAAATATTATATTTAGGATGATCCTTAATTGTGGAAGTGTTGTTCTGACCAAGTGATTAGGAAATGTGTACCTAAACATGAATACGAATCAATTTTGAAATCTTACCACCTTGTGGTGGCCATTTTGGGCCTAATTGAGCTGCTAGGAAAATAATTGAATATGGTTTTTATTGGCCACATATATTTCAAGACTCCTATATGTTCTACAAAGCATATGAACAATGCTAGAAACAAGGTAATTTATCCTAACAAGATCAAATGCCTTTATCTCCAATCCTTACATGTGAAAATTGTAATGTAAGGGGAATCAATTTAATGGGACCATTTCCTTCTTCATTTGGGTTTTTTACATTTTGTTGGCGATGGATTAAGTTTCTAAATAGGTGGAAGCTAAAGCCACCAGCACTAATGATTCTAAAGTTGTTGCAGAATTTTTCAAGTCTAACATTTTTACTAGGTTTAGAACATCGCAAATATTGATTAGCGACAGGGGTACCCATTTTTGCAACCAATTGGTAGGAAATCTTTTAAAGAACTACCATGTCACTCATAAGGTGTCTACAGCTTATCATCCATAGATGAACAGGCAAGTCGAGGTGTCAAATAAAGAAATCAAGTTCATCTTTGAGAAAATGGTGAGCCCAAATCGTAAAGATTGGAGTAAACTATTTGACGATGTTCTTTGGGAATACAAGACTGCATACAAGATACCAGTTGGCATGTCACCATATTGACTGATTTGCAAAAAGTCGTGTCATCTTCCAGTGGAAATTGAGCACAAAGCCTTTTGGACCATTAAGCAATGCAATATGAAGATGGACACGGCAAGTGAACAACAAAAACTGCAACTGTAAGAATTGGAAGAGTTAATGCTTGACTCTTACAAGAATGCAGAAATTTACAAGGAAAAGACAAAGCAATTTCACTATAAGATGATTGTTAGGAAGAATTTTGTGGTTGGACAAAAAGTCATCCTCTACCATTGACGACTTAAGCTTTTCCCATGTAAATTGTGTTCCTGTTGGATTAAACCTTTTGTTGTTACTAATGTGTTTTCATATGGAGTGGTTGAAATTGAAAGCTTACAAACGAACAAGAAATTCAAAGTCAATGGTCATCGACTGAAACCCTTCTATAAAGGATTCTGATAAGAGATTATGGAAGTTGTTAAGTCGATTAAAATGCATATTTGTTGGACTTAATGTTTATTGATTTGTGAAATTGGTCTTCATAAATTAATGGAATTATTTGTTAAATGTTCACAGGTGGTTGTGAATACCAAAAAGATGAAAAAGGATCGAAAAGAGGAAAAATATGGAAGAAATCCCAAATCTGCAAATTTTCCAGAATTGGAATCCAATTAGAACACAACAATCCAAAATCTGTTAGACTCTTTTCAAGATGTTTCTCACAAAAATTGAAAGACTACTCAATCTAGATCAAGAACAAATCAAGATAATGAAGATGTTCAATTCAAGAAGGAAGCTGGGTGATTGCCGATACATATGAGTTTAGGGTTAAAAAGAAGGGAGGCTGCCGCACATCAATTCCCTCTTTCTTTTTCTTCGGCGTTATTCAATCATCATCAATCATTCATTGCTTTCTTAGGCTGCCACACCTCCCCTGCTTTTGATTTCTTGGTTTTCAATTTAATCCACAACATTGACTACTTTCTTGTTCAATTGCCGCTTCCTTGTTTCCTATTCTTCTTGATTATTCCACAACATCATCGTTACATTCTCTTATTATTGGATTGCCGCACCTGTCCTTTTCCTTGTCCACGTTATTATCATCTTCTCCTGATTGCCGCAAATCACTTTGTTTTCCTTCTTATTCCAACATTATCGACGCACTTCTCCAGCTGCACTTTGATTTCCTTTTATTTCTACAGTCCATCGCATATCATCTCATAGACTGCCGCACGTTGCTTTCTCTCCTGGTCCACATCTTGGAGTCCTCTCCAGCATCATCACTGATCGTCGTTATTCAATTGGCTGCCGCATATGATTCTCTTTTGTTTATGATTTAATTCTCCTGAACATTCTAATTAGTTTAATCGTAGGATTAGAGACTTTAGTTGATTTAATTTCTTATTTCCTTGCTTTTAATTTTTCCAGAGTTTTAATTAGGGATTCAAAGATTGTTTCAAATTTCTGGTTTTCTTGTTTTAATTTTATGCACAATTACACTTGTTATTTTTGTTCCTTTTATTAAAATACCAGTTATGGAGTTTTTTATTTTATTATTTCTTTTGATTTTAATTTAATTATGAGTAGCTAAATTTTCTTGTCTTGGTTGAGGGATCCATGTTCCATGTTATTATGGTGAGATTTTCTTAATTTTTTCATGATTATTAATGAACATTGGATAATTTCAGTTCTGGATTTTTAATTGGATTTGTTAGTTTCTAGGTGCGCAACTAGGAATTAATTAATTCAACTGCTAGGTTAACAAAATCTGACGTTCAATTTTGGTAACCACAAGTAGCAATTAGGATTAACCCCTCTACGTTAGAGTCGGAAAATTCTAAGAAATTATCCACTTGATTGATTTCATGTCGTACATGTTAATCACTTGTCATTGGTTCTTAATGCTATTATTCAATTTAATCTATGATCGTATCTAGGTTAATTGTTTAATAAGGTTGCTAGGATACATGTTTCTAGTCAATACACTTTAGAGAAGTTTCCCCCAATGAATGTTCATTAATAATTACAATTTTATGTCGAGGATCTATAATAGCATGGTAACATCGGTGACCGAAACCAAGGTATTTTCTCATTGATTTTTCAGACTTAATTATTATTTCAATTTGCAATTTTCTTTTTCTGATTTTTATTATTTCAGTGAGTAACAAAACCCCCCTTTTCATTATTTGTGCCGTTTGAATTCGTAATTTTCATAATCGCAAAATCCCTTTGGGAACGATATCCGCTTACCGCTACTACATTAATTTGTTTTAACGGAAGTGATTTCTTTTATATTTCGTTGCAGGCGACAGCATCACCAAATTTTGGCACCGTTGCCAGGGAATTTCTTAACGGTTTTTATTAGTGATGTTTTTGTTTTTGTTTTTGGTTTCATTGCTCTTGGCTACCTTGTCTTCTATTTGTTTCAGTTTCACAGCTCTTTCTGATTTTTCAATCTTTTAGCGGCATGGCTCACTATTATTATGCTTTTAATTATGATTATTCATATTCTCCTTATTATGATAATGAGTTTCCGTCTGTTGTGACTTCCAAGTTTGACCATCAAGTGGTAGATTTCACACCCTTAGCCGTGCAAGTACCTAAAGATGACCAACAAGCTAAGGTATGTGAAGTTTACTCATTTTTGGGTTTTTCTTTTTGTACATGTTCCTTTCTGTAGGATATAAAGTACGAATTCAATTCTCCACCGAGTTACTATAAAGAGCAGTCCTACTTCGAGCCCCCACCTCCACCTCCACCTCCACCTCCACCATCACCACCACAAGCTAATGATATGTCATTGGAGGAGATCATAATGATTTTGGAGATGAGGACTCTTCAATTCTAGCAATTTAGACAACCGTACGTGCCTTGACAAAATTCGAATATGACATCAAATGCCGAAGGTAAGTCTTCTTTAGAAGATATGTTGCAAACTTTGACCGCTAATACTTTGACGTTTCAGCGGAATACTAAAGCAAGTATCCGAGATTTGGAGAATCAAAAAAGGAATTTGAAAAACCAATTAAGTCAAATTGCAGATGCCGTTAATCGAATGGAGGCACAAAGTTTTGAAAATTTTCCAGCCCAACCAGAATTGACAAAAAACAAGTTGCAAAATATGGTGATTCTGCCCCCTTTTCCAAGTAGATTTTTCAAGGCAAAG
The DNA here is from genome assembly GCA_026770325.2 of Erythroxylum fimbriatum. NCBI lineage: Eukaryota > Viridiplantae > Streptophyta > Magnoliopsida > Malpighiales > Erythroxylaceae > Erythroxylum > Erythroxylum fimbriatum. Next base: position 1,252,415 of record JANZLH020000156.1, on the reverse strand, counting down.
AAGGAAGAATAAGCAGAGTTAGAAGAGGAAGAGATTATAGTTCGAGAAAAGATGGAGGAAGTGCAACCTCTTAAGGTAAGCAATGCAGTTTATGTTATCGCTAACCAAATTTCGTTTCCTTTTCCTAATTATTTACAGGTACAAGAGGAAGAAGAATAGGAAGAGCCGCAAGAAGTATAATTTTTAGGAAAATTGTGGGCGAGCGAGCTGAAGACCGAAGGTGACAAACAGGATGTTGAGTCTCCACAATCATTGGCTTTACTTTTACAGAGACTATCTTTGTGTGAGAAGGGCGATGCCCGAAAAGACGAGTGGACATTAGAGTATGATGGTGAAGCGATAAAGTTCCACTCATCAG